>CAJVPT010002524.1:0-17437 GCA_910592055.1 Acaulospora colombiana
GTGGTAGATTGGTTAGTTTGACAGTGAATTTGCTTCTTTCCTCCTTAATCTGATTGGTATTAAGAAATGGAAAAATTCTGTATATGTCTCCCTTTAAGCCTATAGACCATTTGAAGATTACTCTATCATAGTCCTCCTGTTTTTCGTATTCCACATCTGCGGATTGCCACAAGCCCCATGTTTTCATGCATAGTAATCTGATTGGCCCATATTTGGTTAGTGCAATTTTGAGTTCTCCACGTGTTACATTTAAGGGAATGTCCCATACTCTCATTGTCTTGCTTTTTGTAGTAATATCATTGTGGATTGGCATTTCTTGTGTTTGGATAGTAGTGTTACTGTCTAATTTGATAGTGAATGCCATTTCAGTTTTTTTTTCATCTGCGAACAAGATGGTTATGTGGTAGATTGGTTAGTTTGACAGTGAATTTGCTTCTTTCCTCCTTAATCTGATTGGTATTAAGAAATGGAAAAATTCTGTATATGTCTCCCTTTAAGCCTATAGACCATTTGAAGATTACTCTATCATAGTCCTCCTGTTTTTCGTATTCCACATCTGCGGATTGCCACAAGCCCCATGTTTTCATGCATAGTAATCTGATTGGCCCATATTTGGTTAGTGCAATTTTGAGTTCTCCACGTGTTACATTTAAGGGAATGTCCCATACTCTCATTGTCTTGCTTTTTGTAGTAATATCATTGTGGATTGGCATTTCTTGTGTTTGGATAGTAGTGTTACTGTCTAATTTGATAGTGAATGCCATTTCAGTTTTTTTTTCATCTGTGAACAAGATGGTTATGTGGTAGGTTGGTTAGTTTGACAGTGAATTTGCTTCTTTCCTCCTTAATCTGATTAGTATTAAGAAATGGAAAAATTCTGTATATATCTCCCTTTAAGCCTATAGACCATTTGAAGATTATTCTATTATAGTTCTCCTGTTTTTCGTATTCCACATCTGCGGATTGCCACAAGCCACATGTTTTAATGCATAGTAATCTGATTGGCCCATATTTAGTTAGTGCAATTTTGAGTTCTCCACGTGTTACATTTAAGGGAATGTTCCATACTCTCATTGTCTTGCTTTTTGTAGTAATATCATTGTGGATTGGCATTTCTTGTGTTTGGATAGTAGTGTTACTGTCTAATTTGATAGTGAATGCCATTTCAGTTTTTTTTTCATCTGCGAACAAAATGGTTATGTGTTTGCCTGAAGGTGTATTGTTAGTTCTGATTGATGTAACTGATTTGTATTTTGCAAGTGCTATCTTAACTGAGTATAGTTGGCTGTTGATATCTTTGCCAGGAATCTGCTCCAAGGGAAGTACTTTCTTGAAACATTTTCTTCCATATTGTGTTTGCCAATCTGTGAGGGAAGGACATTGCGGTGTTTGGTTTTTAGAGATTGTTTCCTTGCCCTTGCTCTTGTCCTGTATTCCTTGTTGTGCTTCTTTACTTTCTTCGAACCAATCAATTTCTGATGCCGCCGATGTGCTGAAAGCCTTTGATGAGGATTGTGCACTGATGAAATGGTTACGGTATTTTGCTTCTCTATGGTAGAGTTGGTTTTGTTGTTGTTATTGTTGTCTTGCTGTTTGTGAGTTATCTACCTCGAAGATTGCTTCAATACCTTCGTGTTCTGTAGTGACCACTTCTAGTTCCATACTTGTGTGTGTTTGTCTTTGGATAGTTCTGCCACTTCTTAGTGTTGTGCTGTTTTGTGTTTGCCCTTGTTTTCGTGTTGTTTGTTGTAAAAACATGTTGTGTTTTTGTTAGAAACTCTCTTTTTCGTCCCAAAAATTGTTTTTGCAAAAAAAATCCTAAAAAGGAAATTTTTAAGAATTTGGATGTGAGTGGGAAAGAGTTTTTTTTTGTTTGTATAAACTCAATATATTATATATATATATACAGTATATTTTTAAAAAATTGTTAGCTCGGCATGTTTATTAGTGATAATAAGATATATAGTAATTCAAACTATATTAAAAATATTGTAACTATATAGATATTATTAAACTGTTTAAAACTGAACAGTTTATTAGATTGCTTTTTGCTACTCTATATTGAGGAAAACTAATTTAAATTTACTTTTAAACTAGTACTAAAATTATAAAAAAAAATAAAGTGTTATCAAATAAAGACTTAAGTTTTCTTTATTACAAACTATCTATTGAGACTAATGCTAAAAAGAAGTCAATATCTATTGATTATCCACTGATGCACTGTGTTTCTTTATCTTTGAAAAAGAAAGGAAAAGATTTTTTCTTTTGAACAGAAGGGATTGGTTTCAAATGTCAGCTTTGTTAATATTATTTTATCTTATACTTTATTTAAGAAATTATTTATTCAAAGATCAGATAGAACCTATAACTAAGGTGGTACCTTAAAACTGTAATAAGTTGATAATTTGATCCTAAAGATAATACCAGTTTTTAAGTATCAGCTGCTTATTTAAGAAGATGCAATACTTCCAAAGTTAGGCTAAGACTTTAGGGAATATTCCAATCTAGCAATTATTTTCAATAAATATTTTTATTAAAAATAAGATTGATAGGTATCACTAGTAGCTTAGATGGCCATGCTTGAAGAGGGATCATGTTGAAAGTCTTGATATAGGTTATCAGTTTATGATTCTTCTTTTTTATGGGACCTGTCTTATCTCTTGATTCTATTTTATTACTTGTTTAGGGCTCAGTTTTGTGTTAAATATATCATATCTTTTAGTTTTTAAACCTATTGAAAGCTTGTTTTGTTTCTTTAACATTACACTAGGCCAAATTTGTCTTATTGTAAGCATGTCTGATTATTTCTATTAATGCACAGGTTCTTTTGTAAATGGGCAAATCATTTCTCTCTCTTTTACTTTATTTATTATATAAAAGACAGCTATGTCCTATATTCACTTGTATGGCTAGTATCAATATATTATATATTAAGTGTATTTATTATTTAAAAAGACTAAAAATAGATAATTATAATAATTATTTTAAAAAAAAATCTAGATTACTCTTTCTACTGATCCTCTGACCACACTCAAAAAAGATATTTGCAAGAAGTTTTTATACTTCTTGACTAACAAAGTCTTATCACTCTCCTTAAATCAACTTGAAATAATACTTCAAGAGTTATATTCACTTCCCTCTTTTTTTTGTAAAAGTCTTTTTCAAATAAAAACATGACTTTCAGTAATTAAAGCCATGAAAAACCTTTCCTACCAATGGCAAGAAAGTTTAAAAAGAAAGAAGAACTGTAGTGCTGCTATTCACTCATATATTAGAGAGATAATATAAAGCTTTTCTAGTGATGGGAGACTTATTCTGAAGGCAACCACCCATTCTCCTGTCATACTTGGATTCTAAGAGTACTCTTTTTCAGTTTTTTCTAGGAAATTTTGCCTACCTCAGTCTGATCCTAAATTTTGAATAGCAAAAAGTTTCTTATGCAATGATTGGCTAGCAAAAAACATATTAGTAAAAGAATGTAAACAAGTTCTTATTGGTCACTTCACATGTTTGAATGCATTTCTTCAGTATCCATAAGAACCTGGAGTCCATTATAAGTTGCATGCCAGTTGCATAGGTGGATATAGGATATAAAAATCATGATGTTACTAGCTATATGAAAAGAATAAGGTTGGATTAGACTATCTTGGATAGACAATAACCCTAACCCCCTCTCTCCTTCTCCAATAAATACAACTATCACATTCAGGGCCAATATCTTTTTAAAGGATTTTGATACTCCTATCTGCTCATTTGAATTATCTTTAATGATCAGCTAAACAATATTATATTCCTCTAAACAAGACTTGACTCAAACATAACTCCTTTTTTCTTTTTTTAAAAATTTTTGGTTAAACATTAGTAAAGTTAAGACTCCATATAGATAGTTCTCAACATTGGTGATATTAGGTACTCCAGGTAAATCCTTGACACATTAGTTCCTCTTTCTGGAATAGCAATAAGCCACTCGGTAGATCAGCCAATAGTCACACTCTAGAAAGTGTCAAGGTAGAATAGAAAATTAATATAGTATATTCTCATACTTTCTGTTTTTTCATAGTTTATTTTTGTAAATAGATACCTATACTAGATAATTATGTAACTATCTTATCCTGATTGGATAAGACATAAATAGATATCTCATTGTATTATTTGTTAATCTGTAAATTTTTAGATAGTATGGGTAGTTATTCATCCCAGTTATCCCTAGATCTCTTGCTTATTCAAATAAATCTTGCTCACTTCAACGCAAGGATAAATTAGTATTTAAAAAATAAAATAAATCTTAAATAAAATTAAAATTATAGTTATAAAAAATTTTAATGCAATTATTAATTTATTAATAATTAATTACTTTTAACAAAAAAGTTCAAAATATAAAAATACTAAAACTTATTTTTTTAATTTTTTAAAAAACTAAAACTATATAATATTAAAATTTTATAAAAAAAAAACAATAATATTTTATATAAATCAACAATAACTTTTATAGTATAATTAATTATATTTGAATATTATTAAAATCTTTTTAACAATATACTATATATTATTTCATAAATATTTTAATAATATTATTATTAAATAATAATTATATTTATTTATTAATAAGATTATTAATAAACAATTTGCTTAAAAAAATTATAAGCAATAAAAATCAAAAGAAAGTAAGGTATTAGATTCAACTAACTTAATAATAGAATAATAAAAAGATTCAAATATTTAATAAAGCTTCTTTAACTCTTTTTACTAATATTTTAACAATATACAAAAAAGATTTATATTTTTGAGCAAATAAAGTTTTATCACTTTTTTAAATTAACTTGAATAATAACTTCCAGAGTTCTGTTTCTCTTTTTTTTCTTGTTTATATTTTTTTTAAATAAAAACTTGATTTTAAATAATCAAGAAAAACTAAAAAATATTTTTTTTACCTATAACAAGAAGGTTTAAAAAAAAAGAAAAACCAATAATTAAGTATTGAAAATCTATTTTCTGGAGCCAGAGTACAACTAAAGATATTGTGCAATAAATAAATAGATAAACAAAAGTCTAAACCTGAAAACTTTCCTTTTTACTATTTTCTACTTTCTTAAAGTTACTTATTTTTCAAAGCTTCTGAAAAATTTTACCTATCTAAGTTTGATACTTAATCTTGAGTAACACAACATTGATATAGCTTTTATCAAAGATGATTGATTAATATAAAACATGTTGATAATAGAATAAAAACAAGTTTCTAATGATTATATCATATATTTTAATGATATCATTGATGAAAAAAAGAGAAATCAAGGATATAAACTCCTTTATTTCTTCAAATTAAGTATAACTGAAATAAAAAAACCATAAGGTTATTAAAATGACTATTAAATTTCTTAGATAGTAAAAAAATAATTATTTATTCAAGTTGAGACCTTTAACTTCTTATTATTCCAGTCAGGCAAAATATATAAAAGAGATTATTTTCTTATTTCAGCCATACTATAAGATCAAAAAGCAGAGAAATGTAAGACATTATTTTTTCTAAGATTGAAAATATATTTTTCTAGATGTTGCATAATAATATTATAATCGATGAGAATCCTCACTACTAGCTCTACCCTCTTATTATTATAAGATAAAAAGATCATTATGAAATCTAACTTTTTGAGTAATGGAAGATAATTACCAGTAAAATTTTTTTAACTAGATATGACTATTGAAAGATATCTGTAGTTATACAATATAACTGAAAAGTAATATAAGAACCTGAATTTACTATCAGACATTCTATTTTTCTGTATAAGTGAATATAAAATTAAGATTAAAAGAAAAAAAATATTAAGCAGAATATTGGATCTAAATAAATGATATGTATCTCAAATGGTTACAAAAAATAATCAAAATATAGATAAATAAGTTTTTTAGATAGTTAGAAAGAAAAAAAATATTTCAGAAAGGTTGACTTTTAATATGAAGAGGTTTTTGGTAAAGATTTTTTAGAGAATATAAAGTACTTTTATTTTTATTTTTTTTATTTTTTCTTTCATATAGTGTACTTGCATATTTTTAGATATACCTTTTTTCTTTTATTTTTCTTTTTCCCTTTATATCTGATTCACAGATCAATTAGTTCAGATTAAAATTGTGAACACTATTATAAAGTATTAATATATTTTAATTTACCTATAACTTTTTAAAAAATAAGTGATCTTATTAACTTTTTAATAACTACAACTCTTTTACTGATCCTTTGACCATATACAAAAAAAATGTTCACAAGAAGTTTTAATACTTTTATTCTAATAAAGTCTTACTACTTTCTTTAAATCAACTCAAAGAGTTTTTTCAGAACTCCTTTACCTCCCTTCTCTCTTGTTTACAATCTCCTTTAGACAAACTGGACTCTTACGGCCTGCAAAGTTTAGCTCCTACCTTTACTACTTATGGCAAGAAAGTTCCTAAAGGAAAAAGGACCAATGTTGAAGTATCTCTCATCTCTCAGTTATGATGGAAATAATAGAGATTATATTCTAGTTAATGGACTCACTCTTCTATCTTTTTACTAGTGTTGTGGTCTCTTAGAACTACCATTTTTTATGACTTTCTAAGGAATTTTGCCTATTTTAGCTTGACCCTGAAATTTTGGGTAGTACAGATCTCACCAATTCTGATTGGCTGACATGAAACATGTTGGACAAGATTGATAAACAAGCTCCTATTGGTTACCTCACATGTCCGAATGCATTTCCTCAGCTCTATAAGAATCTGAGATCCATTATAAGTCATAGGTCTGATGCAGGTAGATATAGAACATGCCTCTGACACATAATTGGACACAAAAAAGAGTCTATATGACCATGGCAAAGGTTACAAAATGCTCAATTAATCTTTTTCTCAAGTTAGAGCTACCTATATCCTGATTGTATATCAGGTAGGTTCCAACCTCTACTGTTTTAAAAGCTTAAATCGAAGAAAGTATAGAGTTATTAAGAATACTTAGTGGTAAAGCTTATGTGCAAAGCAATCCAGAAAGTTTTTATCCTATTTTCAAAAAAATTCCAAGCTGGAAGACTGAAAGGCTAACGTCACTATACCAATCACAACTCGAGTTCAAAAATATCAGTAGTGACATGTGAGCTGGCTGAATAATCTAAAAGATTCTCATTGATCATTAACACCAACAGTCACTAGCAGGGTATGTCTATTGTGAGCCTAAGTACTATTTTTTTATAAAGGATTAAAACTGAAATAAAAGGCACAAATAGATAAGTATTCCTATATTTAGATAGGAATGGATTTAATTGATAATATATTGGAAGACTTCAAGTCACTTATGCAGATACCAATATATCACCCAGGCCTTTCTGATTACTTCTTCTTTACAAGCCTTAAAACTGTAAAGTTTTTTTTTTGATCTCCAACTTATCTCTGTAAAAGATACAGTAGAAGTTTCTTTTCTCAGATCTTCCTATAAGGGAATTTAGAACAAAATAGCATAAGCCAAGAAACAAAATTGACATTCACTTCAAAGAGCATATGACCATTCAAAAATTTTTTTATTTTCTTTTAATTTTATTTTAGATATTGTTACACTCTAGAGATACTGGCTTTTCTTTTGTAAAAGAAAGAACAATAAGTCTCGATGTAGCTTTAGAAATAACTTCAACTTATCATTATTTTTATTGTTTCCAAATATATACCCTTGTACTTATGCTTTATACAATGTATATATATAATTTGAAAAACAATAGAGTTAGGTATAAGTCTATTACAAAAAAAAAAAAACTAAAGTCGTTTACTGAACTAAAATAAACAAAAAAGTAAATAAAATATACTATACAGTTACTGAATAAACTAAATTAGAAGAAATAAATTGAATATTATATAAATAAAGTTAAATAGAAGTTATAAGATTATTTTTATTTTTGAACTTTTTTAATAAACCTTGAATTGTTTTTTTCTTTTAATTAATTTTTTTCTTTTTTCTTTTTAATTTAGCAATGCATTGATTTTCAGATCAATCAATAATAATAAACTATTGATATTAATTAAATTATTAATTACATAAGAAGAAATTATTGTATAATCTAAAAAAGCTTAAAAAAATCAAAATTTATTTAAGAAGAAGATATATTTATTAAGTTAAAAATATAATAAATTTATTTATAGAGTTTATTTAAAAAGACTTTTTTGTAAATAGTAATAAAATTATATAATAATTAATATAAAATAAATAATAATAATAAATTTTTTTTAATTTACAATCATATCATAATGACATATTTTTATTAAAAATTAAAATAAAATCTATAATAAGTTATGAACTTTTCATAAAATTATTAACTTATCTTCTTATATAAATACTCTAAATTAGATTTTAAAAACAATATTATATTCTTCTAATAGATTAATTATGATACATATCTATTAGAATCATTATATTAAATAATCTCTTTCTATTGATTCTTTAACTATATATAAAAAAGATATTCATAAGAAGTTTTTATACTTCTTGACTAATAAAATCTTTTTACTCTCTTTAAATCAACTTGAAGAAACTTTAAGAGTCATCAACACATTTTCTTTTTTTTTTGTTTATTATTCTTTTTAAATAAAAACTTAATTTTTAATAATCATAAAGGTCAAGAAACATCTTTTCTATTAAGGACAAAAAAGTTTTAAAAGAAAGAAGAACTAATGTACCATCATCTTATACTATAGAAAAATATTACAGAAGTGTATCTGTTGATTTGAAACAATTTTCTACTCTTTTATTATCTATAATACTTTAATAATACTTATTCTTAATTTTTTTTAAAGAATTTTACATATTTCAATTTGATCCTGAATTTTGAATAGTACAAAGTTTTTCATATTGTAATTGAACAAATAGAGTTCAGATTAGTAAAAGAATATGAACAAGCTTCTATTGGTTATCTTACATGTCTGAATATATTTTTTGGTTCCATAAGAACCTAGGGTTCATTGTAAGATATTAGAGTTGTAATGCAAATAGATACAGAATATAGCTTCTCTTATGTCAGTATATTTGATCAAGAAAGAACCTTAACAATATATTATATAAATCTATTAAGTGAAACTATACCTAATACAAGACTTTAGAATATATAGAAAAAAAATAATGCTTAAAAAATATTGTGCCTCTATTTTTTAGTATTAGATTAATGGGCTAGAAAATTTTATCATTCATACAAACCAAAAGACAGGACCAATATATAGTTTAAAGAAAAAAAAATTATAACTCAAACTCTCAAGATGATAGTATTTTGAAGAAAACAGTATAATATATATTAAATTCAATAAAACATAAACTAAACATGTTAAAGACTTTCTTTTCTAGGATAGAATTGTTACAATAATAAAGAAAGACAGGTTATTGAATGTAAATCCCTTCTCTTTAATACTCATATAACTTAAGGGAAGATATTCTGACCATATCACTAAACTATTTCTTCCTTATGTTTTAGAACTTCTTGTAACTTCTAACTTATTGTTACCTGGAAGAATATTAACAGAAGTTTCATACTAGATAGAGTAAAGTGAAAATCAAAAGAAAGAATCAGAGTTGAGAGACAAGAAACTATAACATGGTTATATTAAAAATAGCAAAAAAAGAGGCATTACAACCTGAATTAATAAAATCCTCAAAAAATAATTAGCTGACAATATGAAAAGTTGTAGTAATAATATATCAAGACCAACTCCTCTTTTCTGTCAATATCTTTTTTGTTGTATATAGAGTCTTCTACCTTATTTAATCTTGTATAATTTTTGTTTTTAGTTATAATTTAACTTGAAAGATAGAATTATAATAGATGAATAGATATTATAACTAATAATATAAATTCTTTCTTAATTTTTCTTGCACTAGTAAACCTTTTTACTAGTCCCTTTGTTTCTTAAAAGGGTGGCAAAACCATGAGATAAGTTCTTCCTTATTGATGTTTTATTTGAAAAACAAAAGTAATTTATCTACATCATTACATATGTAATATCTACTACATTCAAATAAAACAAGGCTAGGCCAGCAAGTAAAAAAAAAAAAAGAGTATAGTATATTAAATGGGTTTTATTATATTAATTTTTTTTTTTTTATAAATCAATATATAAAATCACGCTGGAGTTTAATGGTTTCAAAAAAAAAATTATTTACTTGTTTTGAGTGAGTTTCATTTTTTTATTTTAACTGAAATATCTAATATGTAATGGTAATGTTAACTGATTAATGCAGATTTTCAGAATCCTGGAGGTTTGAAAATTAAATTCAACTAACATTAATCATTAAAATTTGCATTAATAAAATTTATGCATATAATGCAAAAAAAAAAAAAAATATTAAACAATTTCGGGTAATCTTGTATATCCGGAAGATGAGAAATTTGGATGATCTCTACGCACAACACCATCATGTTTAGATATTCTTATTTCAATATTCAGCCCATCAGGAAGTTCAAAATTTTTCGTGTGTTCGAGTTTATATGGCATAAATCTTGTTGAATACGGAATATCTGATGTTGGTGATATTAATAAAGGATAATACTGATGATATGAAAAGAAAGCAAATAAAAATCCTTTATATTTAAGGTGATTGCATCATTCGAAATAAAAAAATATATAATTGAGTCAGCGAATAAAAGGAAATAATGAGACAGGTTCTATTGTGACAAACATTACCAACTATGCTTCCCACTAAGACGTCTCCCCAATGATGGCGGTAATCTTGAGTTCGAGAAATTGCGATGAGTGTTGCTATTACCAGAGGAGTTACGATTATAAAACCTTTGATCGTGTACCCTTTTCTATCGAAGGCATGTAATTTTCCAGCAAGATAAAGAGATAGATAACCCAATCCTGTAAAAGAAACTAACATACACAATAAATTAGTAATTAAATGTCCGATAGATAAAATACATCCTTAAAACTCTTAAATCGAAAAAGGAACTACATGAAGAATGTCCAGAGAAAAAACTCTTAAATCCGTCTTTTATTAGATAATGATCTTTTTGAGTACAAATATCGGAGGTGCTCAATCCATAGGGTGTAGCATCAACCGAACTATTGAAAGGCTGACATCTGTCAATAAAATCTGGCCGAGGGCGTCCAGATTGATTCTGTGAATTGATCAAATTATTCATAGGTATTAAAGATTTTGCTGCCAAACGCTGTTGAAATCTTACCTTAACAGTTGAGGTCACCATTAGAGTCAAACTAAGAGCTAATATTAATCCCAAAGTGGCATGATGCCAATCATGAAAGCTTTTCTTTACAACAAGAGCCACCACTGTCATAGTAATGAAGGGAAAAAGAATGGTGACAACCTACTCAAAGTTAGAGTTTGTAATCAAGTTGAAACCCAGAAGTTTAATTAAATATCGACTTACAACACATAACCATATGGGAACTCTTTCCCTGGGGCTATATGGATATTGAATGGTTTTGTCATCAAGAGAAAATCTTCGATGATATGGCTCCATGCGATCTATAACAAAGAATCCTAGTAGAAAAATAACTACTAGGACCCAACTTTTCAGATCATAAAGGTCAGTTCATTTTTTAAAATGAATTTAATTGTCTCTTCGTAAAGAATGGTAGATAACTTACTCCAACAAATGCGCCCTAATAATTTGTCTTTTAGGTTCGGTCATTTTTGTCGTGACGCATTGATCGTCTTTTTTACTTTTAAATTATCAAATTGTTAACAAACTTTTTTCTAAAGGGCTTTAAGATATACAGTAACCCGATTATTTTTCATGATATTCTAAAGAATTATTTTATCTATGATTTTCACATGACAGCAGCTAACTCAAACCAAACAAACTGATAGGCAAAAAAATCAAATGATATACTATATATATATTGTAATAAAAAAATTTAGCAAATGATATTAAATTTAACAAATATTTAAGAAATTTAACAAATTTCATGAATTCATTAAAAAATTATAAAATCATTTAACTAAATTATTTATCACTTTTTTTTTCTTTTTTTTTTTCTCTTTTACTTGTTTTTAAAGATTTCAACTTGATTCTTTTAAAATTTACTTCAATTAATTTATTTTATCAAATTTTTTTTTGGTTTTTTTTTTTATTTTTTTATATTCTTAATCACTATTGAATTTTATCTATTTGTATACTTTCCCTAGTTTTTTTTTTTTTGTTTTCTAAATATATTAATCATTTAATATATTTAATAATTTTTTATATTTTAGGTTTAACTATTGATATCTTATTTTTTGTTTTTTGTTTTTTATATTTAAAAAATTTTTTCAAACTTTATATTCAATTTGATAAACTTTTTAGTAGTGTTACATATAATGATGAATCTCTAAAAAATGAATTAAAGACAAAATTCAAATATTCTTTACTAGAAAATATCAAATTTTTTAAATTAATAATTATAAAAAAACTACTCAAAATGGTTTTTTATTATCAAAATCTTTGATTTATAAGATTTTCTGAATTTTGTTTCTACTAAAGTAAAAAGTTATGAATTTTATTTCTATTAAAATAAAGAGTTATAAATTTTGTCTCTCAAAAAGAAACATAAATTTGTCAGCAAAATTTTATATATTAAATTCTTTAGAGACTTATTATTATTATTATTATTATTATTATTTTAATTTGCAATTATACTACAATAGTCTATCTTTATTGAGAAATTAAAACAAAATTTACAATAGTTTACAGACTCTTTCAAAAAGTGATTAACTTATTATTATATTTAAATATTCTAAATTAGATTTTGGAGACAATATTATACTCTTCTAATATAATTAGATTAATTATTATTTATCAATATCATTACTAACAGTTTGTTTTTATTAATTAATCTAAAAACTAATAAATTATTAAATTAAAAAAAGAAAAGAAGAAAATAAATAAGGAAAAAAAAAACAATCTGAAGTCCAACAAAAAAGTTCAAAAATAAAAACAACCCTATAACTTTTATTTAACTTTATTTATATTATATTCAATTTGTTTTTTTCTAATTTAGTTTACTTAGTAAGTATATAGTATATTTTAATTAATTTTTTTATTTTATCTTGATTTAGTAGATTATCTTTTAATTATAATCTATATATTAAATAAGTACTATAAACATCAACTATTTGAGTAATTTATCTATATAAAATTGGTTATATTAATTATTCTTTATATATTAGTGTTATATTTTTGAAAAGTAATGTGATTTTTTTTTGAAATTTTTAAGTACATTTTTATTAAGAATAGATTAATTATCAAGCCATCAAATACTACATATTAATCTGAATTTTGATTTTTTAAAGAAGTTAATAAAAAAATTTTTTATCAAGACTTTTTAATAATATTGATTATAAAAAATTATAAAATAATCCAGAGTTTAAAAGTTTAAGATATTCTATCAATCAATTAAGCTACTTTTTTTATTATCCTTTTAACTTATCACTAGAGATAATGTAATCAAGTTAGGATAATTCCAACTAATTTTGAATTTTAATCTTTGGATTACAATCTTTATATAGACTATACTATAGATTACTATTCAGTTTCTTCAATTTTGAATATTGTGTAGCTATATTTAAAAACTTCAGAATTTAATTAAGTCAATAAATACAAGTCCTATCAAACTTCAAGTATAGTTTTCTAGAGAATCTGAACTTGTATCTTATATTTGATTTGTAAAATACTAATTACTGTATTATTGATCAATAAATTTTTAAAAACTTATTATTGGTTATATAATATTAATATAAACTATTATAATATAATTTATAAGTTAGCTAAAATACATGAATTGATTTAAAATATTTTAAATATTTAACAAATTTTTTAATTATAAGTAATTATAATTAATATTATAATTATTTGATATAAATATTTTGTTAAAACATATCTCTTCAAAATATCAATTTTATTTATACTTTCTATCAGGCTAGATATATGTATTTTATTAAATATTTTATATATATTATATTATAAAATGTATCACTAAAGTTATATCTCTATCCAATTTACTTATTTTTGTTTTGAAATTTATCAAAACTTTAACTACAACTTTGGAAGTAATTTATTGTTTTATTAGTAATTCAGATAAAGACTCTTTCAACTGTTAACTTCATTGCATATATATTACTACTGCAGATTTAAAATTATACATCTAAAGATATTATCCACTCAAAATCAAATGTGTTATTCTTATATAGGAGCCATGCTAATTTTTTCTGTATCATTTAAATTTTAATAAGTATTGTCTGAAAAACAATATCTTTTCAGAATATTATTATTATTTTTTTTTTTAAAACCCATGGTTAGACCAGCACTATGTATTTATTGATCATATAAAAACTGATAAAGATATATATGACAATTGTATTATGCCTAAACTAAAAGACTTGTATCAACACACTTATTAATAACTTTAAATTCTTAAAAAAGCTTTAGCCTTTAAGTGCAACCTTGAGAATAATATTTTGCTCCATGATAAATTTTGAATGAATACCCTCCTAATTTATCTATTATTTCTAGCAGATTGACACTGCTTATTATCCTTCAAAGAACTAAATTTGAGAAACTACAAAAAAGAAAAGAAAAATAAAAGAAAAAGTGAATATCTAAAACTGTACAAATGTATTATATAAAAAGAAAAAATAAAAAATAAAAATAAAAATGCTTCATGTTCTCAAATAACCTTTGTTAAAAACTTCTTCTCATTAAGAGTCAAACCTTTTGGGATATCCTTCTTCTTCTTAACCATTTGAGAAACTTATTTATCCATGCTCTTGTAATTATCTAAAGTACATATTACCTACTCAGATTCAATATCTTGCTCAACGCTTTCTTTCTTTCAGTCTTGATTTTGTATCCACCTATACAGAAGAAGATGACTAATAATAGATCCCAGATTCTTATGTGACTTTTCAATCTTGTTGAATAACTTCCAATATCTTTCAATAGCTATGTCTAGTTAAAGGAATTTTACTGATATTATTTTGATTACAATATCATTATATAATATCTGATAAAATTATTCTCAATCCTAGAAAAGAACAAAGTTTTAAATTTCTCTACTTTTCAGTCTTACAGCCTGACCAGAATAAGAAAATAACCTCCTTCACGTATTTTGTCTGACTAGGATAATAAGAAGTTAAAGACTTTGGTTTGAATAAATAACTACCTTTTTACCACTTAAGAAATTTGGTGTCCATCCTAATGGTCTCATAATTTTTTTGTTTTAGTTAAACTTTATTTGAAGAAGTGGAAGAGTTCATGTTCTTGATTTCTCTTTCTTTTATCAATAATGTCATTAAAACATACGGATATGGCCAGTGACACCTTGTTTACATTTTACTATTAATGTGTTTCATGTCAATCAATCAGAAGCCAGGTGATATTGTGCTACTAGAAATTCAAGGTCAAGATGAGATAGGTAAAATTTCTCAAAAAAAACTATAAAAAACTATAGACATTTCAAGAATGCAAGAGACAGTATGTGAGAAGATGGATAATAAACCTTTTTCTGTCTAGAAAACCTCTATTATTATGTCACATCTAGCTCTAGGTGATGACACTTCACCAGTTGATCCTTTTACTTTCTAGAACCTTCTTGCCTTTAGTAGAGAAAGTATGTGCTTGAGTTTATTTAGGCCACTAGAGATTCAAGTTTTTGCTTAAAGAAGTTTGTAAACAAGTGAAGAAAGATAATAGTAATTCTTGAAAACAAGCTTCAAATTGTTTTAAGGAAAGTGAGAAGACTATATTAGTCAAGAAATATAAAAACTTCTTGTGAATATCTTTTTTGTATATGGTCAGAGGATCAGCAAAAAGAGTTTTATATCTCTTTAGAATATTAAATTTTTTTTTTAAAAAATTTTGTGGAATAGAAGTTCAGCCTCATTTATGAATATTGATAAAGTAATTTATAAATTTAATTATAGAAATTATATATTTTTTATCATTTGCATTGACAAACATTTCTAGAACCCTACTTTTAAAGGATTGACTGGATGGCTTGTTGTCTGGAAATATCTGGTCAAATTAAATTTCTATTACTACCTATTAGGAAACCTGGATACCCTTATTTTTGAATCTTCAATCTTTCCAAATTCCGTCCAACTAACTTGCCAGGCTTGACTTGCTAGTTCTATGAAAGAAGAAGTATACCTTTCAAATAGTTCTTAATGGACTTAGTACAGTTACCAGTTTTGTATTTTTTCTAGATTTGTTTGTATTCAGCTATATTGATTATGCCTTTTATAGGAAAAAAAACTTGCTTAGAACTGGAAGTGAAAAAATTCTGTTTGTATAAAACCAGAATAGAGATAATTGATATTTTCTTAGACCTTGTTGCGTTTTGCATCATAGATAGTTTTTCTATTCCATAAATCTTTCATATGACTCTAATATGTTATTGAACTATAGATCTTGTAATTGTGACTTGAAAGCATTACCACTGTGTTATAAACTTATAGATCTTTTCAGAATATTAATTATAATTATATTGTATATATTGTCAACCTATCCAATTCACTTCTTAGAAATCAAATAGAAACAAAGAACTAGTGCAAGGAAACATCAAGTTAGACTTCTAACATGATATACAAAAGTTCTTACTTTGAACAATAATAAATAAAGAGGTTTATGACTGATGATTTAAGCAGGAAAGACAGAACAATAATTTTGGGTTAAATATAATTTTATTGTTGAATAAATCCTGAGAAATCTCTAGAGAAAAAATTTCCTTCTTTAAATATATAATTTAGTTATATTATATTTGAGAATATAAACTAAAATAAATAATAATATAATTATACTATTAGTTTCACTAGACCATTAAGCTATATTATCTTAAACAGAACTCAAGTATTCTTCAAAAATAATAGTTATATATGATAAGATAGAACTATATAATATACTAGAATACTTTATGTTAAGTTTGCTAATAGCAAAATTGACTAACAATGTTCTAGAAGTGTTCTGGAAGATCTTTACTTTCAGGTAGTGATTACAACAGATTGAATCGGATCAGATTTTAATTAGATTCGATCTAATTCAGTTTTTATAAATACAAATTGAATATGGATCTGATTTGTTTTAAACTGATCTGATTTGTTTTAAACTGATCTGATTTGATTTGAAATCATAACAGTTTGATTCAATTCAATTCAATCCGATTTGAATACAAATATGATTCGATTCAATTCAATCTGAATCCAATTCTGAATCCAATTTGATGCAAAAACAATTTGAAACTGATTTGATACATTTTTAATCTATTTTAAAGTATGTTCAACTATAACTGCTTTAATTTAACTAAATTAAATTAAATATGTTTAAATTAACCTGGCTTTATTTAATAAAAAAAATTATAACTAGTCTTTCTGCTGATCCTCTGACCACATACAAAAAAGATGTTCGCAAGAAGTTTTTATACTTCTTTGCTAATAAAGTCTTAATAC
>CAJVPT010002525.1:0-17436 GCA_910592055.1 Acaulospora colombiana
TTAATTCTTTCTTTGGGAATTGTCCTTTTAAAAGCAATTCCACTTGGACACACTAGTCAAATATAAATTTGATCACAATACCTTACTCATGTCCTGGAAAATAATCCACAACTCTTTTATATTTTTCTTCACATTTTCAATAACAGTATTGATTTCGAAGATGGGCTTGTCTGTACTAGTTCAGGTAGTGCCGCCCAATTGTATTCAGATAGGATATCATGTCTTGTGAGTATGCTGGATAGCCTATTTATAATTTCTTTAGTGAAAATCTTTTTTATGGATTCTAACAACATAATTGGTCTGACTTTCACAAGATCATTATCATAGTTATATGTCTTCAGGATTAGGTAGGTATATTGTTCCTTTCTTTCATTCTTGTGAAAACACTTCTTTCTGAAAAATTGTATTGAAAATATCCTTTATTTTCTTGATTGCCTTGAAACCTAGATGGTACAATGCTAAATATAGAATCTGTGATGGTCTGAGGGCTGACGTTTGGCTTGACTTGGCTATAATATCTTTTATCTCTTGCACAGAGAAGTCTACAATAGTTTTTTTGTACTATTCTATATATATATGCTCTATAGATTCATATTTCTTCTGCCATTCTTACAGAGTCTCACAAGGGTTAAGTTTTTTAGTCCATTCTTTGAATGGTTACGTACTTAAAATCTAATTTTCTTCTTATCCAGGATTAAGTGTGGTTTTCCATTATCTATTATCAGTTTGTTCAATTTAATTTTCCATTTTTATCTCTCTAAAAACTATCAATTATTTTTTTTTTCTAACGCAAGCCAATTGAGATGATTTTCAATGACCTCTTTAATATTTTTGTTATTCTTATTGCAAATAAGTCTATGTGATGTATTTTTTATACACTTTATCTTTTTATTACCTTAACTTTGATAACTATGAAGTCCTTTGGGATTTCCAGCTCTTCTGAGAGTTCAATTTCATTTTTTCTTGCCAGGCTTTAAATCTTTGCCCTGGTTTCATTTTGGATACTGTTGCCAGTAACTTTTGTCAGCAACTTCTTGAATTGATAGAGCCTGATTATTGATATTGTTGCTATTTTATTGCATTTTTCTTACTTGTTTCATATCTTAATTTGAGGCTTTCTGAGCTTTCATATGTACAGACTTGTTGCTTTGAGGATAGCCTCTCTTAGATCCCATCACAGCTTGTCACCACTCATGTTGGGATTAAATAACTCTTTTCAAGTATTCATTCTATCTTTGATATACCTTGTTCACTTTTTTCATCATACAGATTTTGTATTAGACCAATTGTATCTTGTGTTGAGTGTATTTTGAACATTTCTCTTCTTCTTCAGCAAGGGAAAGGAAAGATGTGTCTTGGCAAACAGCAATTCTATGGTCACTTTCATATAACTGTTTGTATTTATTCATGATTCCTGCTAAGGTTAGCTTAAAATGCCTACTTTGGATTATTTATATCTAATCAATCCTACTTGCTATCTCTGATTCCACTTCCCAGGTATATTCCCTTTTCTGTGGGTTCACTGTGTAAAAGGTATCTCTTAAGGCATAATTTTTCTGGTCATTGATCAAAATGCTATTCGATGTCATCTTGTTTCCAAATTAGCAATATTTGCTAAAGAACTTATCTATATAAGGCATGTTCATGTTGTTCAGGTTTCCTGTCACTATTGTTTTCCAGTTGGATTTGTAGCTGGTGCTCTGTAATCACATTATCCTTTTTTCGAAATTAGGTCTGTTTGTAGTTTTTGTAAAGAAATATATTCCTATAATTCTGAGATATCTTTTGTACAGAAAGATTAGTTAAATATAATAGCTCTTCCTTTAAAAGTTTCTTTTTTAATGATTTTTCTTGCCAGTTGTTTCTTAAGAGCCACTTTCACCTTTGATCCTTGCTTTTGGTCAGTATTAGTCCAGTGGTACTCATATATTATGGACCCTCGATGTTTTGTTGCGTAATCATTTCTATTTATCTCTGTACTAATTATAATGTCCTAGTTTTTCTCTTGCCATAACTTAAATTTACTATTGATTTGTCTATTCTTTTCCATTTAGATATAGTTGAATTCCTTTCACTTCTTGATGGGACAGCCCTTCACAGAATATATAGTTACATCACAAATGAAACAGAGGGGTATATTGATAATAATCAGGAATATTATAGTTTTCTCGAGAGTATAAGTCATGTTTTTCGCTGCAAGCAAGTCTTCTCTTATTTCAAAACTTACTACTGTGAATTTCTTTGTTTTGTATCTTGTCAAATGGATGTATGAGATATAACATATATGTGCTTTCATTTTATTTAAGATATGTTTCAGGTTCTATGCTATGGTATTAGAAGATAGGTTTACCAGTTTTGCTGCAATACTATGTCTTTCTCTTATCTGATCTGTCAACCAACTGGCATCATTAATTCTGACCACATCTTCTTTAATAAAAATGCTTCACTTTTCAATGAGTGTCTCTTTGACTACCTCTTTCTTAAAAGTAATCGTGGTGCACTGCCATAGATTCTGTGTATTCATACTGATTTCTGAGATATTATCAAATTTGACAAAGTGTTGTCTAATTTCAATAAGTTTTGTGTTCAAGAGTATGTTTCAGACCACTATATATTTACCTTTCTTGACTGATTGCTTGTTGATCTGCATGTATGTGAGCTTATTGTTACCTAGATTTGATAACTCTATTCTTGTTGTATTATCTGCTACTTGTTAATTACCAAAAACTACAGTGATTCAGGTTTTTTCCTTGCCTTTTTTTACTGTGGATCATGATAAGTCCCGGGGAAGAATTGAGGGTTTTTATAATATAAAAGATTTTTGCATCATTTTTTGAGCTAGGATTACATTGACATTGATGCCAATCTTAAACCATTCTCTGTCATATTTAGTCTTCAAGTTGACTAATGTTCTTGGTCTTGATTTAATACTAGGCTGAACCTCATTACTTTTATAATCTACTGTTGCCCAGGATTCTTCTTTCCTTTCTTCAGTAGTAGTTTTCTGCTACTGTTTTGTATTTTGGTTTTCATCAGATTGCTTGTCTCTGCATGGAGGTTCAACTTGCTTGTCATTTCCTTCTCTAGAAAAACACCGTCCATTGAGAGGTCTTCTGTTTTACTCATGACTTCTTTTATCTACTTGCTTTATATTTGAGCTTCACAAGTTGGTTCTGTTGCTATGTCCATACTGGTGGTATCAGAAAATAATGTTGTGAAGTTTTTTGAGCATTGTTGCTCATGCTACTCTAGTTTGATTCTACTGTTGAATATGTTGAATTCTTTGTCTGTATATTGGTGGACTTCTTGGCATATGATTGGTTATAGAGAGAAATTGTCTTTTTACTTCTTCTTTTCACACATTGGATTCTTTCTATTCTTTATTGTTCAAGTTGCTAAACTTTGGAGTTTCTAGTATTGGAAGTTATTTTCCCTGTTATTGAGGTTGCTACACCTTAGGTGATTGAAAGAGTTGATTTTGAATAAATTATAATAATATAAATTATATATTATATATTATATTAAAAAAACTTTTTTTTTTTTGCTAAACAATCAATCAACACTTTCCCAATTACTTGAGATGCAACAACCTTGATAACAGGAAAATGGCTTTCAACACAACCTCAAAGTTTCACAATGTGAACAACAGAGGATAGAAAGAAACCAGTAAGTAGAAAGAAGAAGCAAAGAAACTGCTTCCCTTTGTAATCAACCATATACCAAGAAGCTCACCAGTATACAGACAAAAACATCAACAACGTTAGCAGTAGAGCTCAATCAAGACAACAAGGAAACAAACCCTTATAAAAACTCAATAGATATAACTTCAGGTGCAGTTAGCATTGATATAAAAATGAAACCACCTTGTGAAGAACAGATGTGAAGTGAACAGATGGAAGAAGCAGAAAGTGGAGCAGGAGACCCCTCAACAAATTGCGTGCATCTGACAAAGAGAGACCCAGGCAAAGAAATTTCTCAGAAAGAAATAAGTAACCCAGTTGTGGATAGAGACGAAGAACTTTTGAATGTACATGTCACTGGGGAAAGGGAAGAAAAACTCTGAATATCAGTAAGCTATAAAAACAATACAGTGCATTCCAGTAACAGGCCAAGACCAAGGTCACTAGTTAACCCAGAAATAAGATATGGAAGGAAATGATTCAAAATGGGCATCAATGCTAATGTCACCCCCGATTTGAACAAAGATGCAAAAATTCTCTATTTAACCAAAACCCTTAATTTTTTTTCAGGGCTCATTGTGATTCGTAGTGAACATAACAAAGAATTGTTGCAGTTTTGAGGGATCAAAAAGCAGCAGATGATACAACAAGAATGGAATTATCTAATCTAGGTAATAATAAGCTCACACATATTGTTAAAGGCCAAAGAAGTCAAACAAAGTTCAGAATTTTCGCCATGGTCACGTGACCGATGATTGTGACGTGACTGAAGCTTACATGAAACAATCAATTGCTGACTATCACCATACTCCTTACAAGCTAGAAGAATACGTGAACAATCTATTCACGTCAAAAAGGTAAAAAACTATGAGTTGAAGTAATAGAAAATTAGCTGACCAAGAGGCAATTTATACATGACATAATACTAGACTGGCTATAGTGATTATGTAATAGCCCTATATGCAAAAATATATAAATATAACTTCTTTCAATGACTTAATAAAATAACAAATCTCACAATGAATCTTTTGGATAGATTGTTATAACAGTGAAGTTATAAGTAGTTTTAGGAAAAACTATCTTGAGACTCGTCCAAATCTTTTTATGCCTCTGCCTTGATTTTGGTATTATTTTGTGTATGTGATAAAAGGACGGACTCTTCTATCCACAGATTATGCAAGCTTTTGGTCATTAATGACAGACTCACCGATTAGCCTGCTACAATATGCAGACCAGCAGACAATCGATCGAGAAAGACAAATTTATAGTGGTTTGGGACATTCACCTAAACATAAAACTTCTGGATGTGTGACAGTGCTTTATCAAATTTGGTAATGTATTAGGAATTAATATGAGAACACAAAACCTGTGGCAGTGTGCCATCATCATATTCAAAGAAGAATCAGTAAAGGAAGAACTTGTTAAGCAACACAGCACCTTCATCGAAGGAGATGCAATCAAAATAAACAATACCAACTGGCCCGTAAATTAAATATGAGAAAGATACAGCAAAGTAGCCAAATTGATCAATTTATCATTGGACACCATAGCATGGGATTTGAAACAAATCCTAAGTGAGATGAAAGCATGCACATGCTATATATTACATACATGCTCAATAAGGTATCGACCCAAGAAATTTGCTATAGTGAGTTTCAAAACAAGAGAAAACCTATTCGCAACCAAGGACATGACCTATACTCTCAGAGAAATCACCATATTCCTGGCCCTCATCAGTACATCACCATGCTCCATCTGTAATGCAACAATACATTTTGTTAGAGGATGTTCCATTAAAGAACGGAAGAAGCAATGAAGAGAGTTTAACTATACTTAGATGGAAAAGTATGGACAAATTTACAATAAATTTAAGCCAGCCAAAACAAAAGGACTCAAAGCGGACACTTCTCCAAACAACAAGAGAAGCACCAAACCAGCATTATATATAGTAGCTACATGCACTACCAACAAACAATAGGATAGAACAAAGCAGAAACAAACTCAGTGTAATTGGCAGAAACAACCTCTGCATCAGCAGAGACATGAACAATACCCTTGAACATGTGCGAAATTATTGCAATGCTTATGACTATACAAAGAGAGGTTGTAAATCTCAAAGAGATAGTCATGGATCTAAATAAAAGAGTCACAAACATTGAAGCATACAACCAGAAGTACTATGCCGAAATGGAACAATACTCAGATAGTGATGGGAAAGAAAAGGACGTACCATCTAGAAGCTGCCCAAGTGGCTACGAGATTTTCAACCAAGTACAAGAAACAACAGACATTCAGAAAAGCCAACAATAGATCAATAAAACAATGGATGACATGCAAGCAAACATGTAAAGAGTCCTTAAGGCCATATCATTCTGACATACAGTCAATACCAAAATCAATATTAAACTTATGACTAATACATTGAACAAAGAAACACTTATAGATAATAATTAGAAAAGGAAACTGAACAATATATAAATAGTGGATCTTATAGATAGGGACTTTATGGTACAGATCACAACCTCGAATACAAGAGGACTAAACAAAGAAACAAACAGAATAAGTTGGACTAACTTATGGTAAAAAATAAATTGGGATATTATAATTAGTACAGAAACAAATGAAAACAATTGTATAATAAAATACTGGAGAACTGAAGGCTTTGAGTGTCACTGAACCAATATAGACTAAAGGTAGGATACCAGAAGGATTGTAAACAAAAAAACAATTAATAGAAGAGCTATCTTATTGAATTTGACCTTTTCGTATAAGAAATATCTAAGGATTATAGGTATATATTCATCAGCTAAACACGCTAACAAACTGAATTTTTAAAAGACGATAATAAGGTGGCTTAACTCAAGCTACAAAACAAATTGGAAAACCATAGTGACAGGGAATCTGAATAATACAAATATGTTCTATATAGATAAATTCTTAAACAAGCATCACCATTTTGAAAACAGAATATTATTGAACAGTATCCTCATCAATGACTTAAAGTATCAAGCCTTGATTGATATATTCCAAACAGTGAATCCATAAAAAAGGAAATATACTTGGGAAGTAGAGGCAGATATAGCAAGTAGGATCGACCAGATATGGACAATGCAAAATAGTCAGTTGAAACTGATTTCATAGAAATTAAAAACGAATACAAGCAGATGTATGAAAGCAATAATAGTGTAGCTCTCGCTAGAATATACCTGTTCTTTTCTATACTAAAGAAAACTAAGAACGTGCAAAGAATACCTAAAACCAGATACAACTGTCTAACACAGATCCTGCGCGATGGGTGAAATAAACCAGACACATTAAAGAAAAAGCAAAATTACACAGAGGGATACCAGAATCAGCAGTGAATGTTGACAATTTGTGGTACAAACTAAAGGAGATGATCCTTGAAGCAACAAGTTTTCACATCTGAAAGTTCAGAAGGTCTCAAATTAAGACACAAAGTAAATAAGAAAATACAATAGAATCCCATTGACCATGATAATTGGGCTCTGTCAACTTAAAAAGCTATTGACTGAGGCATCGAGCAACAACCTGGAGAAGGAAATGGGAGAAAAGATTAGAAGGCTAGCAAAGAACAATGGCATCACACCCTGATAAATTAGATAGTCTAGAGAAACCCGAGATCTTTAGAGTCCTAGTGATTGAGAAAATAAAGAGTATTAAACTCTCTTCACATAGACACCTCTATAATGAAAACAGTAAGAGAATCAAAGAGATTACAACAACTGCCTTAATTGGTTTGCCACAGACAAGAAAAGAATAATAAATAGCTTTTTATAGAAAAAGAGATAGAAAATCAAACTTGACAAACTGATTGTGACTAGAGATGAACCAGTTATTATACTAAATGAGAAGGAAATCAGATCATGGGTATGTAATCACTTCAAGAAATAGATAAAGAGACGCATATATCAGGAAACTTTGGAGGACTGGAGGAAGAAATATGAACCCTTGCAATACATAGATGTGAA
Organism: Acaulospora colombiana; assembly: GCA_910592055.1. Taxonomy (NCBI): domain Eukaryota; kingdom Fungi; phylum Glomeromycota; class Glomeromycetes; order Diversisporales; family Acaulosporaceae; genus Acaulospora; species Acaulospora colombiana. The sequence continues at coordinate 7,670 of CAJVPT010002525.1, forward strand.
ATGGTACAAAGGAGTCACTAGAGAGTTTTTTGTTCAGGAAATAAAGAACATCATAGTCAAAGCAAGCAGAACCTCAACCCCTAGACTATCATAAATCCCATATATAGCACAATACTACCTTGGTCCCAAGGCCATTGAGAGAGTAAAAACTATTTTCAATGCAGTCCTTCAGAAAGGAAAAATACCTTGTGAATAAAAGAGAGATCAATATATTCAATCCCAAAAACATATAATTGGGGCAATGATTTGACCAAGGTTTAATCAATCACATTGCTTGAGTCTATCAAAAAAATCTTTACCAAAGAATTAGTCAACAGGTTGTCTAGCATAATTACAAGACACAAAATACTGTCTAAACATAATTGGGCAGCCCTTCCAGGGACCAGTACCATGGAATCCATCTTTGAAATAAATACTATCATCAAAAATGCAAAGAAAAATAACAAGGAACTTTGGATCTTTTTTTAGGATATAATCAAGGCATATGACAATGTGGACCTGGATATCCTGATAAAAGTTATAAGAAGAATCAAATTTCTGAAGAACCTTATCAGAATTATTATGAAAAGTTTCAAAGACAGAAAGAATACAGTAATCACAAGAATAGGGATTACTAACCATACACAGTCAGGAATGGGATCAACCAAGGGGATGCAATATTATTACTCCTTTAGCACATTTATTATGATCCCCTCATCTGCAAAGTCAACAGGATGCAAGGATACAAAAGTCTCAACAGAACATACAAAATAATACAACTCTCAACAATTTACTACAATACAAACACATCAGTTATAGTATACATAAACAATATGCCATGGATCATAGAGAACAGTAAACTTTTGACAACCATTATTAATATTGCAGTTTTCTTCTACAACTTTGCACAAGTCAAAGTAAATCCAAGCAAGTCAGAGCTAATTGTAATCAATAACAAAAGGGAGTTCAAAATAACCTTTGATCAAGATATTATTAAGACCATCACTGGAGCAGTTTGATATCTAGGGGTTTGGTTTGATTGTGATAGCAAAAAGAAGTATCAGACAAACCTATTCTATCAGACTACATCTAACCTCATGAGCCACTTGCTCTAGAAAAAAGTTTCATACAAGCAAACTCAATACTTAATCAACCATATAACCCTACCCAAGGTGAAGTACCTTGTTTAGGATCTCTATCTATCAGAAACCAAGATAAAGTTTTTGGATAGGAAGCTGAGAAGAATTATTAAACATAAAATGGGTATTGTCACCTAACCTCAAATTCAATCTTTCACAGTAATCTGGGTTACAATGTGTTTAGTCTCAAGGCCTGAATGCTTCAAAAGTACCTAATGCTAATTAAAAACCTATATCAAGCAGTCAGCCATGCCAGTAGATTGTGCAAAGAAAGAATAACAAACCTCTAGTGGGCAATCTGATTAGAGACAAGTGTTTTCGAGACATGTTCAAAGATCTATCTATCAGGCATGAATTTCATACAAGATATGCTCATCAATATGCAAAGGCAAAGTTTTAAATTCAGAAATAGAAGACAAGGAAGCACAACTACAAGTGACGAGCTGACATCAATTGAAGCATATATGGAAGGCAAATAGTTTGACAAATACAGGAACCAGCTCAGGATAAGTAATCTCAAATGGATGGAGCAGTTTGTTAACTACAATAATATCAAGACAATAAGCTGGTTTCAAGTATGTCATAGTAACCAACGAAGGGTATAAGATAGACAATCACACTGCTATGAGGAAATCATCAACAAGATTACTATGGAAACCATCAATCCAAACTATACAACTAGGTTGGTAATCTTCCTCTAACAGTAACTCCTTTCATAACATGATCTGGGTAGAGAGGATGAATAGCAAATTCCTAAAAGAAAGCAAACTTGTTTGAATTGCTGTGAACCAAGATACAGAGGAAGGAGAACTAATTATAGAAAAATTAAGGAAGAAAAATAAAAGCATAATAATAACAAGATACTATGTTTAAGATTTGCGCTCACCATATGTGCAGTTATACATGAGATGCAATATCAATAGCATAGCGGTTAAGACATCTACATCATAGAAATTCCAAATAAAGATAAGATATGATAGCCTTTCCAGGCAGCTGCATATAGGTTCTCTCAAACTGAAGTGAAAGCAAAGGAATCAAGCTTTTAGCATCACTGCAAAGCATCAAGACCAGGCTCAACCAAAAAAAGAAATACAGCATGCAGAAACTCGAGAACATATATATCTCAGAACAAATTAACTCAAGAGAATACCTTGCTAGATCAAGGATAGTGCAACCCAAAAGAAAGTTAATCAATTGCATCTGTAAATAGAAAGATAGTCAAGGGTCAGAATAACAATAGATACTAGCTGCTTAAAGAAATTTCACATCACTACTTTTCAGGTTGAAAACCTTGAATTAGGAGAGAAAACCAAGATTACATCCTTCAAGATCCTTCATAGAACAATGCCAAATGAAGCAGAGTTAAATGCATTTGTGATAGCACCAATTTTCCTCTTACCTGGAGTAAGGATAATATTAAACATAGATAGTCAAATAGTAACTACAGCATTGAAAATGACCAAGAACAAAAGCAAATTGTAAAATTAGTTACACATACCAAAGACCTTATCAATAGAAAACACATAAAGATCCAGGTTGAAAAAATTAGACGGAATAATAATAAGATCCACTTCAAAGTGGATGACAAGACCAGGAGAGTTAAACTCAAATGGAAAACCACAAAGTTTAACATTACACCACTCAATAGGAATATGCAGAACTGGAATACAAGAGCTAGCAGACCAATTGTAACAGTAAAAAAGTAGTGCAAAATCACTTCAGAAATAAACAAATACTAGAATAGTATAATCTAAAAAGGAATAGTGACCTTATCTACCTTAGCAATGAAATTGACTGGGATGCTACAGTTGATTTCTTAAAACTAAGGAAGATAACAGCTGAGCAGACAAATGTAGAGGATCATTAACAGAGGTTCTTTAAACTAAAATCCTAGTTACAAAAACTGCTGACCATAATTAAACTCCATGCTCACAGAAGGAATCTTTATAGATCCAACAGATATATAAGATGCAACAGGTCAAGAGAAGATCAAGTATATATATATACATATGAGGCAAATAAACTTGACTTCAGCATATAAATGCTAAAGTCAATAACAACCTACTTGCAGGCTAGAGAGAAATGAAGCAAGACCTGGGTCCAAGAATGGGCCATAAAGATCAAATCAGAAAGAGTGAAACTCTGGATCACACTGATAGCTAGGAGCCTAGTTCCTAAAAATATAGCAAGACTAGTTTGTACCTGAGTCAAGATCTATAGGAAAAAAATCAAGTCCATTATCTTAGGGTGTATCAAAATAATTCAGAACCATTCCAGGAAGATCTGGTAATAATGATATGAGGCAGTAAGTGAATAGGAAATTTCTCAGAAGATCACAAAAACTGAAAAGAGAGTAAGAGAAAAATGGAATCAGAATACTCTAAATAGCTGCCCCAAAAAACCAATGCACACTATTGGTTTAAAATAAAAGAAAACTAAAACTTTCAAGTTCCTCTTTACATAAAAACTCAAGGAAAATGGCACTAACTTAGCCTAGGCAAGTTAGTTTTCCGAAAGGAAGACAACAGACCATGGAGATCCTTTGGAGATCTGAATTAGGAGATATCTTTTTCTAGAAATCCTAACATACATGTTAGTATAGTTTCAAATTCTAGTTAGCTATGAAATAGATAGAACTATGTAATATTTGAGTAAAATCTAATAAAAAGATTAACTGGAAGCTGAGCCAGCTAAAAAAAAAAATTAAAAAAAATTAAAAAAAGCTTTTTTTACCTTTTTTTTTTTTTAACTCTTTGTCAGGCTAGTTATATATGCTTTATTAAACAATTGTAAGCTATACATTATATATGTGTTATTAAAGCTAAATCTCTAACTAACTTACTTGTCAAAGTCTATATTTATATAGGACTCTAAGTGCAACTTCGGGAGTGATTTATTGCTCCATTAGTAGTTCAGGTAGAAACCCTTTCAACTTTTAATATCATTGTCCACAGGTCACTACTGTGAATCACTGCATAAGGTTCTGATGAGGATCAAAACCCAACCATTTCATCTCATATTTAATCCCATTTCTTATAATCTCTACAATATTTTTGTTTTCACTTTCTCTTTCTTCTTCTCTGTACCTTGTACTTTTGTGATTGAGATTATTTTGCGGGTCTTGTCTTCTTACTTCCTGGACCTTCTTATATTTTACTTTTCTATTAATTCTTTGTTCTTGTTCCTATTTGATGATCTTTTCATATCTTACGTTTCAGACTTGTTTCTGGATCTGGTTGCAAACCTTCTTTTGTATTTTTAGAATCCATTTTTTTGCTATTGTTTCCAGTTTATTTCTATGACAATTTAAGTTAGCAACTTTTTTAATTGTATTGCCTTCTACTAATCTTGCACAAAAGTTAAGAGTACTCAAACTGGTTTGCGAGACTGATTCTATTCGTCTGGAGATCTATTTATTTAATTCACTTTTTTCTCTTCTATTGTTAACTATTAGTTGTACTATTTTTTCATCTGCTTCCCTCTTACGTTTTTGATACAACTTGTTGAATTCTTTAAGAAAGTCTCGGATCCTTTTTGCCATATCACTCAGATCTCAATCTTATGATTAGAGCATTCTAATAAATATTCTATTGTCTCTTGATACTAATTGCATGCTATACATCTTGCTTGCTTGTATAGATCTGATCTTCTTATTACTAGCTTGCTTAAGGTAGGTAGTTCATCATTGGACAATTTAACCAGAAAGCTTAATCTCTGTGAGCTTTTGAAGAAGGTATTCCATGCATTTCTATTTTTTAACCTATCATATACCAGATCCCATGAGTAGGTTTTATGCTTGTGAACTTGGTAATACCATTTTGTTTCTGTTCTGTGTTGCTGTGTTCATGATAGAACCATTGATCTTTTATTAATTTATTTGATAAACTGTCATATTTGACTATCTATAACTTTTTCTTACTACATAGTTTCTGTGGATATTTTGCTTGATTTGAAACTCTTTTATTCTATTGCTAGTAACTTTAGGCCTCTTTGGCCAGTCGGTCTGCTTATTCATTCCATGAATCATTAGAGTGGGCTTTAATCTTGGTCAATGTTAGTTGAATATGCTTTTTCTTTACAAGATATAGCATTCTTGTTCACAATGACCAATTTTTTTCTTTTAGCCATCTTTTGTATATCATCTTTGGATCTTCTTTCTCTAGCTTTTTCTATTTAAAAATACAGACTTGACTATCTGTAAAGATCTCAACTGTACTGTCTATTGGAGCTACTAAAGTTATTGTAACCAGTGCCACCAGTTCTGCCCTTGTGAATGAGAACCAGTTTTTAACTCTTGTCTAAAATTTACTTTCTTTTTCAACTCCTTTTGTTTGTATCCATGCTGCACTCATTTTTGTATTTTTATTTCTATGGTCAATTAAAGATCCATCAGAATAAAAAGTCAGCTTCTACTGTAATCCTTGATTGCACTAGAGAATTTCAAGTAGCTGATCTTGATATACTTCTTGCTTAACATTGTCTTTAAGTATTTCTTGTTCCCAATCTCCTATCAATACTTGTTTCATTTATTCAATTTGATTATTTGTCAAATTTTGGATTTCTGGGACCATACTCTTGATAATTATACTATCTAGTTCCAATAGGGAACAAGGAATTTTAGTGATTGTGTTCTTATAGTATTTTTTTTATGGTTTAAGAATAGTATTGTATAGACCAAATCTGATTTTATTTCTATACTACATTCGTTTCCATTTCTATTGTTTAGTGAGTATCCTGTGCATTTGGTAAGAACTGTTTCTAGACCATTTTATATTTCTTGATAATTGAATTGTGAATTATCACAGTACCTTGACTATTCTCTTGAATTAGTTTTTCCTATACTATTTGTTGATTCTCTTTCTAAGCAACTATCCAGATTTTCTTTCTTTTATCTCTGCCAGGTTCAGATTTAGTGTATTTTGATAGCCACTTTTCTTTCCAGCCCTTTTTTCAAAGTGTTGTAAGATCTTCTATGCTTTCTTTAGTTGTGATTCTTTGTAGGATATCATACCATCTTGGAATAAAATCTTTGCTAGTATACTGGATAAGTTGAATCATTTCCCACTTTCTGAATTTTGTAGAGTTATGGTTTATCAGCTGGTCTATATATATAACCTATTATTTCACAAAAATAGTATTGCTTTTTTATATTCTTCTTATATTAGATGTTCTTGAATTGAACTATTGCCTTTGGTTCATTCGAAAATGTCATTTCACTTCCAGCTCTGGAAAGTTAGTTCCAAGTCCTTAGTCAACTTTAAAACTTATAATATGAAAATTTTTTTATTATCGAGGTGGCCTAGGGATTCATATGAAAGAAGATTATGGGGCTCTCAGTGCTTAATCTGTGCTTGTTTCAACTTGATAATTGTAGTACGTCCTGCTGGATACTGATCATTATTTTATTACAGAGTCCAGTTATTTGGCTTTCTTTTTGAAGCATCCATATACTTTTAAAATTGTATATTTTCAGATAGTGAATCACACTATTAGAGATAGTCCACATAAGGCTACTTTGTTCTTGAAAAGCTTGTAATATGCTGCTATTAAGTTATTGTATATTTTCCAGGACAAAATGCTATGCTACATTCTAAACTCTATTCTCAGAATCAATACTCTATTTAGTATATAAAGGGCTTGCTTATCAGTTATTTTCTTGTTTTTGAGAACTTTCATAACAGTATTGATTTCTTTTAAGACCCTTTCTTTGAGTTCAATTGCAGCTTTCTGGTTGTCTGTCCATATTCCCAGGAATCTTGCTTGCTTTTCTCTATTTAACTCTCTAACAACTTCTTTGTTGATTCCTGCATAAACTTCTTCTGAGTAGTGATTAGGATTATTGATAGTAACTAATACTAACTTATAATGTATTTAAATATATGAAAGGCCAAATTCAAGACCATCACAAACACAATGAAGGAATGGAAGGAACTTTTTCATAACATATGGAAACTAAGATGTGAGGCAATACAAGACTAGAGAAAAGTCCAAGGTATATAGGGATGGAACAATGAATAAAAACCAGAACAGGGAAGTATAAGAAGCAGGTGAACCCAGTTAAGATATAACAATTTTTTTTAGACTTGACTAGAATAGTAAATAACTACATAAACAGATACATAAAGTACCAAATGATTATTTTTTCTCTCTTATCCTTTCATATAATAACTAGCATGGTCTTGGTATGTTAGTTTTTTTCCCCCAGAGGAAGGGCAACAGGTCATAAGGTAGCACATAGCTTATCGAGTTTTACTATTATTGAATATATATCCCTGTACTATAGTTTTACCACTTTTTACATATGTAATTTGGAGAAAATAATAAAATGAGGCTGTGCCAGTCAAAAAAAAAAAAAAAACACTGATTTATTGCTATTAATCTGAGAATCATTTGCTTTATAAAAGATCCTTGCTGTTTCTAGGATCTTTTCTATATCTTCTTTAGACCTTGCTATCTATGTGGTATCATCCATGAAAGCTATAGCTGCATGTCTCGATTCTAGCTTTTTAATGGTGGTATTATTTAGATCAGGATTCTATAAGACTTTCATTTTGTATCCCTATTCTATATCTTCTTGAATTTTGCATAGCAAGGGGTCATAGAAAATTCTTTATATTAGTAGTGAGATGGTTTCTCCTTGATTTATTTTATCTCCTGCTCTTATTGGTTCCATGAGGTTATTCTCAAATATTACTTTGAACTCATTATTTTGGAATAGGCTCAACATGATCTTGATAGAACCTTTAGGTATCTTGATCCTTTCCATTGCTTTGATTAGCATTTCCAGGCTAATAGTATCATATGCCTTGGCTGTGTTTTAAAAGAGTATCTACAGCTCTTTTTTATTTTCTCTTGTATCTTTGCAGATATTATTAAGAATTTGATAGATTCTACTATGCTCTCTCCTAGCAATTCTGCATAGTTAGGACCTCTAAGGATATTGTTGATCTTGCAAGTGTTTTCCATTCTGATGATTAGAATTTTGGTAAAGCACTTTCTGGTAATTTCCAGTAGTACAATTGATCTTGTATTTGCCAATTCGCACTTCCATGATTTTTGTTTAACTATTGGATATGTGGCTATATTTCTAATATATAGATGTAACTTTCCATCTTAAGAATATATTCAGCATCTTTTACAAATATTCTTTTCCTTGACTTAATTTCTTTAGCATTTTATAGCTAATCTGTAATTTTCCTAAGGCCTTGTTATTTAGAAGTACACAAAGAGTTTCTTTCAATTTTTCATGTGTGATTGGTTCTAGAAGATTGTTATACCATATATCTTGGATGTACTGCTTGGGATCATATTCCTTTTTCCACTCTTCAATAAGATTGACAAAGTTGGCATCTCATTTTTTGAAGGTCTCTTGATGGTATCTTCTTATTTCTTTTTCAATTTCTTTTTTGTTTATTGTTATATATTCCATACCATCTTACTTGACTTTGACTTGGTCAAGTATTATTTACTTCTTTCTTTATTTGTTAGCAAGTTTACCATCTTCTTTTAATTGTATTTGAGATTATCACATCTTAGTTCTAAAGTTGATTTGATCTTCTCTCTTATTTTTTTGGCTTATAAGTTTTGATTTATAAACTTGAGCCCTTCTATTGCATCTTGGATATCTTTTTTCAAAGGTATCTAGAGAATATTAAAGATACTGAATTGAATGCAATAGTTTTCTATCTGATGATATGAATTATGAGTGGCATTATGTTTTTTAATAGTCACACTGTGTTTCTACATCTTTGTTATTTGTTTTGATACTTCTGCTTTCTTAAAGACTGTTTTTAATTGAAAAGCTCTTCTTTACTGTATAAATTATAGACTGTGTTTATATCATTTCTTCTTATTTAATATCAGTTTTTTGGTTTTTAATTGTTAAAAGCTGCCTTACAAATTAGATCTTCAAAGGTTTTTCAGATTTTATTTACTAGTAGTTCTTTTTCATCTTTATCAGGTTTCTTATTAAGTATAGGCTCCAAAGAAGTTTTGAGTTTATAGTTCAGGCTTTCTCAAAAGACTTGCTATTGTTCAGGAGTTGTTCCTTTTAGATCAATTCTTCATATTTCAGATGTTATGTAGTATTTAATGGTCTTGTTTCTTGTGAATAGATTATCATCATATAAGATTACCAAAAGTATAGTATAATAACTTTTGATAGTTTCTTTTATATCTTGATTGTTGAATCATAGGATTGTATATTTTGCCAAGCTCTGCGACATTCAGATAAAATCTATTCTGCTACTGCTTATGGTATCTTGTCTTGTAGGAATTTTGTCTTTTTCTTCCTATATTGCCTGTATATTAAAAAACCTTATTTATTAAGAAAGTTAAATAGAAGAATTTCAGGTCACCATGAGGATCTGAAACATGCCTTGGATGAGGATGCTCTATTCTTTGATGGGTTGTATGCTACATTAAAGTCACCTGTTAAAATTGTATGAAAGCCCTATCCATGTTTTTTTCTAATATAACTTATTATATTGTCTTGTACTTTCTTGCATCTATGTTTATCTGATGGGATTTTTTTTTTTTTTTTTTAAAACTGGCTCATCCTATGCCTTTTCCCATGCTTTATTAAGAAAAGATCATATTTAGCAACAATCGGGATGAATACTTTCCCATACTGTCTAAGGATTTACAGAT
>CAJVPT010002526.1:0-17435 GCA_910592055.1 Acaulospora colombiana
TAAAAACTTCTTATAAATATCTTTTTTGTATGTAATCAGAGGATCAGCGAAAAGAGTTTAATAATATTATTTATTTTATAAATATAGAATTTGTATAAAACTAATAAAAAAAAAATTAAAAATTAAAAATGAAGTTTTTTTTGAAATCATGCTAAAATAAATTAAAAATAATATAAAATAATTGGATTTTTATTCTTATCTAAACTTAAAAAGTGATTTGGAATATTAACTTGTAGATAATAATATTAATAACTAAAATTTTTTTATTTGAGTTATTAATGAATCAGCAAATTATTTTTGAAGTTAGAGATAAAATAATTAAAATACAGTAAGTAAACTAATTGAAAAGATTTAGCTTTGATGATACGTATAAAATGTATATAGTTTACAAATGTTTAATAAAACATATGCATATAACTATTCTAATAGAGGGTTATTAAAATAACCATTAATTAGTTTCTAATATAATCTTTATTAATAATGTATGCTAATGGTGTAGAATTAGTTGGTTTTATAATAATAATAATAATAATAATTAAATACAATTTTTATTTTATTATATTTATTTTAATTACTGTAGTTATTTGATAAAAATTAATAAATAAAATGCGTATCTAAAAAATTTAATATAAAAACGTTTTTAATATATAATAAAGGTGCATCGTTACTATTGCTTTTCGGGAATTTTTTAATGTAAAACGGCATAAATACTTCGATTAATTTACCTATCAATGGGTACACGAGATTCCTATAACTCGGCAATATACTAAAGAAATTTAAAAATGGTTCATATATCTTTTTGTCGTGACAGTTTTTTCGAAGCATTTGATAGGTTGGTTATTTGGTTTATAAATCGGGATAATTCGTTATATAAGTCATTATCTTTATATATAAAATGGTGAGGAATGACAATTTTGGTTCCGCCGTTTCGAAGGCCGAATCATTATTTGTCATCTTTTACTCTAACTAAGCCCTATGCACAGTATATAGCACTGATAGACTTTAAATTAATTAATTGTCTTATATGACTCCATTTTTAATATTTTTAAATAATTACAAAACGTGGGATTTTTATCGATGTGCATAAGGAATCGTATAATAAATTACTGCATATTGTATTAAACCTTCTAAAGCAATAAAATCCGTTATTTGTGTTTATGAAAATATTTTCATGAACCATTGAACGGAAGAATAGGATAATCTGACTATCTAAAGGTTAATTTCAAAGTTATGAAACCCGGATGTTCCTTGTCGCATCGGGATATCTAAGTGATTGATGTGGTGATTGTAACGGTCTAAAGTTGGTTTCTTGAAATATATAAGTCGTCTTGGAATATGGCTCACAGAAATCCAGAATCACGCAAATTTATCTTAAATAGAAATCGAATACATAATGGATAAAAAAATCTTCATCCTCCTAATTATTGCTATACTTTTCAGTTGCTCGGTGACCGTCAGCGCTGATAACTGTCCTGATCCGGCACCCTTCTGTGATGGTAATTTTTAATTTACGAAATTATTCTCAATTGTAATTTACGTGTTATAAAACTTATAAGAAATTAAAATATATCACAGACACTGAAGTATGCATCTTTAACCAGAATACTCAAACTTGCACATGCTCCTGTTGCGATAGTAATGGGGAAAACTGCCAGCAAAATTTTCCGTAATTTTATTTTTCGCTGTGCTATTGTCTATTTAAAGGAATTTTTTTATTATTCTTGAATATTGAATATTCACCGTTATATTTTATAATTAGCAAACAAATTTAAAATTTGGAAGTTGGGTTTAAAAATCTTGTGACATAGAAATTTAGATAATAGCGTAGGAGTATATAAAGACCTCATTTTTGTCAACTCGTATAATTAAAAATTGAATAATTAATTTTTAAATTTATTATATTATGTGCCACTCAACTTAAACTCCCTAACAACGGGAAGTGTTGGTTTTGCGAACAAAACCGATATATTCGCAACTGACGGTCAATAAACAAAAAAAAATAATAATAAAATTATATACTTTCAAAATTATAAGGAATATTATTACTTAAGGAAAATGGTTTAAATATACAGTATTATATGAAAAATTATTTTAATGCATGGATTTCGAATAGTAAAAATTGATATTATTGAATAAAAAATAATATAAAATATACTGTATATTAGGGTTCCGATTTTATGAGCTTGCAGTTTAAATTTTGAGCATATTTTGTGAAAACTTACTGTTTCGAATATAAAGAATAGAATAAAAGTATAGTTAATGCACCTTTCGTGCAAATTTACAATTCAAATTTACCGTGAAAACTTACAATCTGTAAAGTCGATAAAATAGTTGATGCACTTTTCATATGAATTCGCGATCCAAATTTGAAAAATATGCCGTAAAAACTTTTCATCTATAATATAGTTAACGCATTTTTTATAGGAACATCTATAATATCAAGAATAGAATAATTTTGAAAATATGCTACAAACTTAATCACAACGTTAACGCACTTTTCTTGTGGTTTGAAATTTGATATTTTAAAGTACCGAAATTTTTCGGAATTACTGATACCGATACCGAAAAATAAAAATTCTCGGAATTACGATACCGAAACCGAAAAAAAGTTTAAAAATATACATATACTGTGTATACAGTATATATATTTGCAATACCTGCAACCAGATTAGACTGTAATTTATTAATCAATTGAATACATTAGTACAATTCATTTTTTTTTAACCCTCTGTCAGGCTAGTTATGTGTGCTTTATTAAATGTTTGTAAACTATACACATAATATGAATCGTTAAAGCTAAAAAATGCTAACTAGCTTACTTGTCTTTGTAATTACTACTCTAATGCAACTTTGGGAGTGATTTATCACTTCATTAGGAGTTCAGGTAAAAACCCTTTCAACTCTTAATATCATTGTTTGCAGATTACTACTGCAATACATTAGTACAATTCATTAAGAACAAATTTGACATAAAATAATATCTAAATTTGATCAGAAATAATATTTCACTTCATAGTAAACTTTAGATCAAAAATTTTTTAATTTCATATATCATTGTTAACAGGTTGTTGCTGTTATGTTTTATCAAGCCACTAGAATATAGAAAACTACAAAAGGGATGGATTGAAAAAAGAGAAAAATAGTTAAAAATATACAAATATATAATAAGAAGAAGAAAAGCAATGAAAAAAAAAATTTTTTTTTTAACTTTTATCAAAACTTACTTTTTAAAAATTCTTTTCAATAAAAAATATTTTATTAAAATATAATTTTTTTCTTTTAATTATCTGAGATGCTTATTTAATTTTAAATTTAATTTTTTTCTTATATATTACTAAAAAAATTTACTATCTATTAGGAATCTTTATTTCTAGAAAAATAACTAATTTTAATTTATTTTAATAGTAATTTTACTATATATCTATTTATGATATAATAATAACTTATAATAAATTTTATGATTTTATATAATTTAATAAGAATTGAATTATATTATTTTAACATAATATCTTTAACTATTATATATAGTTAATAATTTTTTTACTAATATACTGTATACAATATCTTTTATTATTTAAAAACTATATTTTTTAATATATATTTTTTATAATAATATAAAAACTTTTAACTTTACAAGTAGTAATAAAAATCTTTATTAATTATAATATATTTTAACAACTTTTGAAAGGATACATTTTCAATAGTAACTAAAAGGTTAAAGTTTAAAGTAAACTAAAAATTATTTACTATAAAATTTATTGTCTAATTGAAATAAAAAAAACTTTGATCTCAAATTTTGTCTAATCAAAATAATAAAAAAGAAAAAATCTTAATTTAAATAAATAATAACTTTTTATCACTTGAAAACTTATTGCTTAAATTTTATTAATCATAAACCCAATTGAAAAAATAAAACAAAAATAAAAAACCAATCAACTTTTTTTTTTATCAATAATATTATTAAAACATATGCTATAATTAATAGAAATTTGTTTATATTTTACAATCAATATATTTTTATTAGCTAATTACTTCAAATAAGATTTGTATTATTTAAAATTTAAAAACAATTAAGATAGATAAAATTCTTTAAGAAATTCTAAAAATTGAGTAAATGTAAAAAAAAAAATGGTAAATAAAAAAGTTTTCAAAATTTAAGTTTTTGTTTATCCATTTTTTCATTATATAAAATCTCTATATCACATTTTTACTTTAGAAGAGAAATTTTTAATATTATACTATTGGTTTTTCTTTTTTTAAAAACTTTCTTGTTATAGATAAAAACAATGTTTCTTGACTTTTCTTAATTACTAGAAATCAAGTTTTTGTGAAGAAATATACATGACTTTTGAAATTATAAGTTTTTTTAAAGAAATTAATAAGAAAAACATTATTAGCATAAAAGAATAAAACTTCTTGTTGTCAAAGAATCAGTAAAAAAGATCAGTAAGGTTTATATTAAAATAGAATAAATATCTTTTTTGAAAAATAAAAATATATATTGATTTATTTATTATTATGCATTTTATTCTAGCCACCAGTAGATATAATACAGTATGCATAAAAATTAGATACTGTATATTACATTCGGAAAAACTTAGCTTGTATACATATTTGTATACAAGGTATGATAGACAGGCGAAATGCCTATTACGTACAGTACAGCACGCTGCTTACATCCCTGGGTCCTATAAACTGCGGCTCAAAGTACCTTGTTTCCGCATGTAAAAAGTATAAATACAATATGAAACCACTAAAAAACACTCGTCACCTACAGTTCCATACCTCGTGCTAACGGATTTGAAAAAAATCGATAATTTAAATAGTTTCCTTTTCAATTCTCCGCTCTCAATATGACAAAAGACAAAAAATACTATTTCCTAGAATCTTATTCGTCAAATTCGTTCAAACCTACTAATAAAGACGAACTCAGAAAAGAAAGACAAAAACTTGTAGAAGAGCTAGAAGAGCTCTGGATACAGTTACCAAATGAAATGAATGACAATGGCATTTTCATTGAGAAATTAATTAAACCGAATTTGCGAGAATCCCGCCCCCCGAGGCCGCCCAATGCATTTATTCTTTATAAAAAATATCGCAAGGAAAAAATTCTCCAGAATAATGAAGTCGAAAGTATGGAAGGTGTGAATGACGCAAGTGTCGTGTCAAATGATTGGAAGAGGTTAAAGGAAAATCCTTTAGTCCTAGCTTTTTTTAATAAGCTTGCTGATCTTGCGGGCATTGAACATGGGCTCGCATATCCTGACTACAAGTATAAACCTAATCGCAAAGATAAGAAAGGCAGGAGGGAGGAGTCGCTAGTATCAAGCCCAAGGGAAACTCGGGAATTATTTCATTTAAATGATCAATCAAATGGAGTTGATGAAGAATCCGTCGCATTATTAGAGGTTGCTCGAGATTATGAAGCTCAGTCTTCTCCAGAATATTTCTCAGATTCAAGTATTCTATATTCTGGTCGTGATTTAAGCGATCCGCAAATGATCGGTGAAAATCGTTATGACCGTTTCAATACATATCAAGATTCTGTATTTATATTTTCTCCGGAACATTTAGAAGTATATTCTCCGGTTTCAGACAGTCAACATCCTGGACCATCTCAATTGGATTTAACTAGCCAATTGCTCATCCAATACATGGATAAAAGTTGTTATAACGATTTTTCCGGCTCAAGTTCAGTATATGATGATAGGAGCATGCTTCCCTTAGGTCTTCCTCCCGAACTATTCAAGTTTGCTCAATATTCGAGTTTTTGCGCCCCTATAGCTCTAGGAGTTAATCAATATCATGAAAGTTCACTTCCTCCAGGACATGCTTTAGACAGGCAATATCAGTGGAATTCAAGCGAACAACAGAATGTCCGGGATGAAATGGACTACACTCAGCAAATTGATTATTTTAGTACAATTCCGATAAATGCCACTGAAAGTTTATCTTTCCCTGAATCTTCAGAAGAGAGTTCCCCCTCCATCATCGCTACCCAGCAATTGTCTGTTCAAGATGGAACCGATTATTCCCAATACAGTGGAGAGCCAGTGCATATTCCCATACAAGAAGATGAAAACTTTACGGAAATAGAACAAGGAACTTTTCATTCGTACACTCTTTTCCATAATCAATTTTTACAAAGCTGTCACACGAATTCTGGAGGTGCACACTACAATTTATAGGACTCTATAATTTGTTTTGTCTGTTTATAGAGTCCTATAAATTGTAGCGTGTACCTCCACTATTCGTGTGTCTGTTTTGTAACGGTTGATTACGGAAACGATTGCATGGGTGTTTAGTGAAATTTTAGATTCATCGATATATTGTTGCCTCGTTAAAATTCAGTTTATATTTTTTCCCGAGTATATACACGGCTCTTTCTCCTTTTTATCCTACCGACATTTACGTATAACATCAATTTATCATGTTACGTCGCCAATATTTTTTAAAATAACATTATTTATATATTTATAATTCATTATCTTATTAAAAGAATTCATATAACAAATCTACTTTGATTTTTATAATAAATACAATATCAGTAAACATTAAATAGCAAATATAACACAATAAAAAAATATTTGATATCTCAATAAATGATATGTCATAATAGTATAATTGTGAATTTAAAATTAAATTAATAAAAATAAAAATAAAATAAAAAAATAATATAATTATTTTTAAAATTTGAATTTACTTATTATATTTTTATTTATATTTTGGTTTTCAAAATTTTTCAAATATAATTATAAAGTTTTATTATTTGAAAGATTTTCAAATTATTATTTTTTTTTTTATGACGCAAATGAGCAATACATGTTAGTTTTTATTAGAAAGTTAATTCATAAACATTTACATGAGTAATCTTTACAAGGTTAACTACCAAATAAATTAACTAATGCCTATTGCATGGGTAGACCCTTACAAACTTTGAAAACTCACTTGGAGAAAGAGAAAAATGGTAAATAATATCTAGCTACTAGTTTATTGTCAGCTGATAAGGGTGCTCATTAGGATAAATGATAATATGTATAGTGGTGTGATTAAAGAATTCAGGTTTTTATTGTATTAGACCTGGAAACCAGTTGATTTTCAAATTTTTACTTTTGAAAAATTTTGATTAGTTATTATTATAAATCATATAATAATTAATAAAAAATAAAAATATTTGACAAACTTTAGAAATTATTTATAAAAAATTTTTTTTTAAAAAATATAAAAAATAAAACAAATATTAAGATATAATATATATAAATTTTTTAATTTTTGATTGTATAATTAAAGATTTAAAAATTAAAAAAAAAAACACTTTCTGTTAATCCCCTTTTTCTTTAAAATTTTCTTTTTTGATAATTTTCTTTAAAAAGAGAAGCCAGCCTAAAAAAAATCTTATTTTTCAAAAATCCAAGACTTAATAACAAACTAGAACATTCAACTATTTCCCCAAGAAATTACTCTATCAATTAAAAGAAGTTTTAACAGTATAATATTATACTAGCTTTACTTTACAAGGGAAGGAAAACACATCTACAAGTTGATTCATAGTAAGCTTAGGAGAGCCCAATATCAACTTTTCATGCTTCTAGTCAGGTCAGTGTCAGTTTACACCTTTTTAAGCACTAGAAAAAACTTTACAATCAATAGTTCCTAACAATAATCAGGAAAAACTCAAAGTTTACAAAGCCCAGAAAGACATCAAAGGCTCTCAATGACTAACCAGTAGAGTATTCTGATTCCATACACACCTGTCTAAACATCAAAACAAGTTACACAAATGCATACACATTAAACAATTTAGTACCAAAATAACATAGCAAGGTTTATTAAGTTTTTATGTATAAACGATCTATTTTTCATAATAAAGGAGATTAACATCAAATCCAGTAAATAAACAAAACTAAACAGAAAGGATCAATGGTTCATATGAGTAAACAAGACACTAAACAAGACAACAAACAATTAATCTTATATATCTTGCTAAATATAAATAAATAAACAAATTAAGGATAAACAAAACAACGAATTAGCATTTTATTCTCCTTTATATGTGACCAATATGACAAAAAAATAAAAAATCATGTAAATTGCTAAGAAGAAAGAGCTACACATCCTCGATACAATAGTCAAAATAGTTGAAAAACATGATCAGAGAAAAGAAATATAGGCTACTCAAATCATATTTAACACTTTCACCACATAAAACAAATCCAATCAGACATCAGGATCAACAGAATACTTAATACTCAATAGTATTTTTGCAAAAATTTTAAATGTAGACCCAACTACATTCATTAAAGCAGAAGTCCTTAAAACATATATCCTATACTTATGGACACAAGACCAAGAAAGAGAAGAAGACCTTATGGCATCTTTTTTAGAAAAAAAAATCAAATGTATCTTGGAGCAAGATACATTCACAAATGGTCTTCCCCTCCATACTTTGGAAACTTTTCAGACCAAGGGTGAGTTTATAAACTCCATAATAGAAAATTCAATTTCAAATGAGAACACCACTCCAAATGAGGATATGGAAGTTCAACCAACAATCAAAATTGAAATTCTGAATAATATCAAAGTTGAAATAAGTAATAAAGATATGGAGAAAGAGCTGAAGAAAGAACATGAAATGGTAAATATCCAGAAAAGAGTTGAAGGGAAAAACATAGCAGAATAAATCTTTTACAATACACGAAACAGATCCAAGCCATTCAGTTTAAATTCATTTCATATCACCAAGAAAGGAAAATTCAAGATTGGAATTCTCACTTACAGAATATTAGAAGATATAGAAAAAGAATATTTAGCCTATCTTCAAAGTGCCTTAAGTCTACCTAAAGATATACTACTATTCAAAAAAGACTTTCTCAATAGTAATGCCTGAACAACTTTTGCTTTTAAGAAAATGAAAGATGTCTTACAATGTATAGAGAAGATTAACAAGAAAGAAGAAGAAAACTTTACCATGATACCTATACAGATAGAGAAATGGAAAACTTCATATTTATTATCAAAAAAGAAATTCTTTAAACAAGAAATAGCAGAAGAAAAAAACAAGACAGTAGTTGTCACATTAATAGATCTTGACCACAGTTATATTCATTAAGAAATCAAGGCTGCCTTATAAAAATATAGAAAATTTTTGAGTATTCATATTTATAACCACTCTCACTCTCAAAGAAGAATCAAAGTATAACTCATCCAAAATCAACAAGACTTGAAAAATAGATAGTTAATTCATATCAAAGTAGATATCTTCAAGGCAATTTTCACTTAATATGAACCAGACAATCATGAAGTCAATATCATTCTCAAAAACTATAACAGCCAATCCTTATGACTGTATAGTATATACAATATCTTCACAAGTCTTATAACAAGAGCAACGCAGCATGCAGGGATCAAAGTATATTATATATCAAAAAATCCTTTCACTTTGAAAAGAAGAGGATATACTGTAATCTGTTTCATAGCAGCAGAAGATTTGCACAAGGCCCTGAGATAACATATATTTATACATAGTCATAAACTCAGCTGGAGTACTAAAGAGCACTTCAGGAAGAACACAGTGTATAACAAAGAAGTGATCAAAACAGAGAGTAATAATTATAACAAAGAAAAAGTTTAACCTGAAACAACACATATTGAACTGTACTCAAGATAACTAGACCAAACTGACATCAGAAGCAACAATAGAACAAACTGGCCTACAATATCTGAATATGATTTAAAAACTAAAAATGATTCTAAAAAAAAGACAGACCTGGGAAAAAAGGCAAAAGGAAAAAGATTCAACTTCCAAGATAGCAAATACATGGCTGGGATATCAAACACTCCTAGATGTTTCACTACTGGTAGTAACAAAAAGCCAATCAATCACTGTAACAAAAGATGAAGTTTGTATAATAGGTCACAAAGTCCTTATCTGGAAAGTAAAAGTAATCAAGATCTCCTATGTCAGATCTCGAATAATCTCAAGTAATTAAATACTAGAATAAATATAATTGAGGAAAAAACAAATAATCAGGACAGGGTAAGAGGAAGGTAATGGAATAATCATTCCTAAAAAGCACCAGTCTAATCAAGATATATCAGGAGAGAGTTTGATCCATAAGAAAAATTAAGCTCATCTTGAAAGAAAGAAGTGACCATAGAAACAATAATAGAAACTAATACAACCCTTCCCAGCACAACACATACTATACTACTTGACAAGTTCATTAGTATAATTAAAAAGAATACCATTATTAAACTAGATAAAGAACAAATACTGTATAAAAACTATACTATTGACAACTCTATACTAGACAATACTATTACTATTGAAACATATAATATTAGAGACATTAATACTAGTCTTAAGCAACAAAGACTATTTAAACTTATACAAAATCTCGATATAGATATCCTAGGAATTTGTGAAACTAAACTAATAGAAGAGACAGCAGACTTCACTTTTAACCTATAGCAAATACATAAATTCTTTTACAGCTATGATAATAAAAAACCCAGAAGGTCTGAAGTAGGATTTTTCATTAAAAAAAATATCGAGAAAAAGCTAAAATTAATCAAAAGAATAGAAGAATATATAATAGGAGCCAACTTTCTATTAATAAGAAGCAAACTCTGTATCTATCAAGTATATTTGTGATCTAGAAAAGCTGAAAGTAGATAGCTACAATAGCTACTTCAAAACAAGGTTCTAGATAAGCAAAGAAACCACTTCAAAGTTATAATAATGGATGACTTTAATGCAGTTGTTAACCCAATAGTGGATCGATCACTACTCACAAACAAAATCACCTTAAAATATAAAAAAGTGGAAATAGATCTTTTCAACTTCCTAGAAGACTGGAATTATATAGATATTTAAAACTTCTGGGAAGAAGAAGGGAATATCACCTTCACATAAGCAAATAACTCAGTATACAACAGAATTAACTATATCTAAATACCATTCGAAATTAGCCTAAATAATAAATATAAGTTTAAAAACATTCCAGTAGAGACACTACTGGATAGTGACCATATCCTGCTATTAACAAGAATGACAACAAACAATTTGCTCAAAAACTAGGTACAAGAGCAAGATAGAATAAAAAGTAAAAAAATACTAGATCTAGGCAACTCTACTGTGGAACAATGGAAAAAATTCAAACTCTGGATAGAATGCAAGCTTTCAAAAGTTGATGTACAGATTTCCTGGCATTAAACTGAAAACAGCTTTCAAGAACTCAAAAAGGCTTGACAAGAACTTGAAACCATAATTATTAAGGGTGCATATAAGTGTCTCAAGAAGAAAAGGATCTACTCCACTCTCAGTAGAAGAAAAGAAGTTAAGATGGGATCAGTAATCCCAAAGAAAGATTTTGAAGCCTACAGAGAAGCCAATAAGATCCACTTTCTTTTAAAGAAAATCCAAGTTAACTGGAATATAAAGACTATAAAAGACATGGAAAATATAGAGAAGGTCAATCAAAATCCACAAGGCACTTATGAATCTCTTGATGAAGAACTAGCACCTTTCCAGTTGCAAGAAGAGATCCCAGAGCAATTGAGGAAAATCACTAAGATAGAACATATCCTCAGAATGATATACAAAAAAAAAAAAAATCTTTATATCAAAAATTAAATCAAGGAGGTCCTGAATAACAGATGTGATGATCTTAGATTCAACCAGAAACAGATACTAGGCTCAGTCTTAAACCATAAAAAACTAAAAATTACATTAGATCAGATACTAACCACAAATCAAGAAGGAAAAGAATATATTGCTACTAACTCTCAAACTATCAGAAGCAAGGTTGATGAATATCACAAAAGGGTGTTCAAAAAGAGAAATGTCAACTTCAAAAATCTAGACCCCTCCTGAAAAAAAGAATATCAATCCAAAAAATGGATTGATCCAACATGGTATTTCCCTTTAATAGAAGAAATCAAAGTAGAAGAGCCCAAAGCTACTTTGCAATCTCTCCTAAACAACAAGGCTGCTGGCCCCTCATATATCAGTTACAAAATACTCAAATATTTAGGGATCAAAGGAAAAGGAACTTTATGTCTTCTTTTTAATAAAGTTTTAAGCACAGGTTGAATATCTAAGAAATGAAAAAGCAGTAACATCTATTCCATTCCCAAACCCAAGCCTTAAAAATGTGATCTGAACAATACAAGACCCACCGTCTTTTTAGAAACAGCTCAAAAATGCTTTATCAAAATTCTTACTAATCAACTATTAGCTATTTGTAAGCAATATAAAATCTTAAAAGGATTAAACTTTGCTGGACTATAGGGAGAGAGTATGGCAGAGCCTATCTACTTGCTAAACATCATTTGTGAAGAGGCTAGAGAAAAGAAAAAAGAGCTATGGATTCTATTTCAAGATACTGCAAAGGCATATAATATAATATTCCTGTACATATTTGAAAAGGCCATAAATTGAATTTAAATTTTTACAATCATTAAAAAGCTCATAATAAACCTCTTCAAAGACAGAAGCTATTGTATCATTCTTTCCAATGGACTATCTAATCCAATAGTGACAGGGGATAGGATAGATCAAGGAGAAATGATTTCTCCATTATTATGGAGAATATTCTATAATCTACTTTTATACAAGATCCAAAACAACAACAATCTGGGTTATTCCATGGAAGAAGAATAGTTTTCTAACTTTAATAAACTTGAAGAGAAGATGGAGCTTTTCTTAAGGCAGGCAGTAATTGCCTATATGGATGACACAACCTGGATTGCCAAATCCAAGGAAGACCTGAAAAAGATTCCGAAAGAAGTGAAAAAGTTCTATATAGCAAATGATTCTCAGATTAATATAGAGCAGTCAATTCTCCTTACTATCAACCAAAACCCACAAGTCTTCGGAACTGTTTAGGCTGAAACAGAGAATACTATAATTCATGAAATCAACAAAGAGGATCAGACTAAAAATGGGTTCCTAAAGAGAGAGACAGGGACAAAAGTCAAATATTCCTCACTAGAAAACATTAAAATTTTTAAATTAATAACTATAAAATAACTATCCACAATTGTTCTCTATTATCCAAATCATTAATTTATAATATTTTTGATTTTTGTCTCTATTAAAGTGAAGAGCTATAAATTTTATCCCTCAAAAAGAGACATAAGTGACCTGCAAAATTTTATATACCAAATACTTTAGGGACCAATCATTAGACTAGGCTAGATTTTTTGGTATCTGGCTAGGATTGAGACAAACAAACCAGAACACTATCAGTCTTATAAAATCAGAGATCAGAACAGTTTTCCAGGTAATAACCAAGAAGAAGCTGACAGAAAAACATGCTTGATATGTTATTAATAAGGTCCTGATTTCAAGAACACAATATACACACCTAAGTAAAAAAATATATAATAATCTCACAATCATATTTAGGAAAGTATTCAAGAACAAGGCTTTAGTCTATGAAATAATTCCAAACAGTTGTATTCATAACAAAAAAATATATGGTCTCAAAAGTATTTGGAAATATAGCTAGTAAATCATATATCTGCACTTTTTTGTTAGCTTAACAATAACGAAGTCTCTAGTATTGTTACTATAATTAAACTGAAACAAAGCCAAATTAAATATTGGAAGCCAGGCAATATTCTAAACAATCCTATCAACTCTTTCAAGCTGACAAAAGGAAACTTAACAGCTATAACACTGGCTCTGGCAAATAGTATACAAGTTACTTTTCAAAGTTGAAGATAAAAAAACATATTTGATTATCAAGGAAGTATCTTATCAATCAAATCTATACTGCAAGAGGATAGAGAATACGAAAAAGCCATTCCATTACTATGAAAACACAAGATCATGTTTCTAAACCAGCTCATCAATACTCCCACAATGATACTTAAGAAATGGAGAGCAGTTCAAATCCTCAATAGCAGATGCAAGGGACTGGTTTCTTCCTAGTACAAAAAAGTGAAGGAAAAAACAACAATAAATCATGGTCTCCTATGAAACTTTCTACATGGGCTTGAATGGATAGTTTACAATATGCAAACTGAGACATTTCCAACAAATCCAGATAGAAGGAAGATTTATTGAGTAGTTCAAGCTAATACTTCAACAGATACATGGAAAAAGACAGCATTCATAAACAACAAAACCTATTTTATCCCATATCAGCTAGTATACAATCCTACTAGTAACAATATTCATCTTCAATCAGATAGCACAGAGCAGCCATTAGAAGTAGTCCTGTCACAGATCCACCTTTTCTCACAGCTTAATTGATATAATAATCTAAGAAAAAGAAAACAAATTCTTCTGCCAAGAAATACTACAGATTGGCAGACAAATGCATTTCAGCAAACAGTGGTTTTACCAGCTTTCAGATCAGTTGAAGTAGAGATTTAAGTGGAAGACTAGGATATCACACAAATAGAAAAAGCCATACAAACAGAAGAACACAAAAATAAACTTAAGAGTATCTTGAAATATAACAAAAAGAATATAGCTGATTAGCTTACGTTTTACATAGATGGCTCTTATAAAAAAGGGATGACAGATAGTAAATTCAAAATGAAATTAGCTTTGATCATAATAAAGAAAGACAAAATAGTTAAACAGTTCTCAGCAGGAGCTTTCACATGGTCATCAGCAACCAGAGCTGAAATACTAGCTATTCTCACTACACTGTATATAGCTCTCTGAAACACAACAGTTACAATTTACACTGACTGCAACACTACAATCAAAGTATAGAAATTCATTTGCTCATAGATAGAGATATCTACAAAAAAATGGACAAAGATCACTAACTGATTACTTTGGAATAAAATTAAGGACCTAGTAAAGAAGAAAGACCTAAATCTGAAAATCCTAAAGGTCAAAGTCTATAGAACCAACAAATTCAACAATCAAGTAAACTTACTTGTTAAACAGGTCAGGTGGGAGAACCCAATGACTTGGCATTAGCTACCAGAGCTAAAAAAAGTTCTCACAATAGCAGCATAGGAAGAATATATAATAGAAATTTGTATCAGAGATTTCATTAAAATATTTAATAAGAAAAAGATTGAATTAGACTGGACAACACAGAAATAGATCCAGGATCTTTGGATCTAAAATGATAAAAGTATAGACTGGTCAACCTTCTAGAACCAGTTCAATCCAACCAATACCTTCAATACCTCTTTCAAAACCAATAAAGACTAAAGCTTCCTAACTAACTTAACTTACAATAAACTTCCAGTCTTACAGATACTTAAGAAAAGAAAACCAGATCTATATATCACAACCACTTGTCTAGTATGCAAACTTCAAGAAGAGATACTAGAACATCTTTTTGAATGTCCAGCCACTAGGAAAACTTGAAAGAACTCATGGCAGATGGTAAATAAAAAGATCAAAAAACTCATTGATAAAGAAATAAAATATAAGAAAGAAGTTTAACCTAAAATAAGTGACTGGATAGACAAATAATTAAAAGAGATTCAAAAATCTGACAAAGACCTTTTTAATATTATCTGTGGATATATGGAAGAAAGCAAAACCACCTCCTTAAAGAAGTATTTCAAAGAGCTGCTCAAGATCCCACCAACAAATACACAGGGTATAATCAATAAACTCTGTCGAAAGATGAGAGCAAACTTTAAAAAGGTGATCTGGAATACTTACTATATCAAAGTTATAGAATAGAAAAAGAAGCAAAACATTACAGAAGAGGACAAAAGAAACAAGAGGCCCAAGTTCAAACCTGACGAACAGACTGAACAAGATCAAAAAGAATTGTCATTACTTCTAGAAGATCTGAACTTAGAGGACATTAAAGAAATAGAAGGAAAGAAGTATATAATAATTATCAAGAATTGGATTTATCATAGAATTAAGTGGTTTGATTTTTAACTGTAGACAGAACTTGGAATTATCTACAGTAATGATCTATAGGCAATAATTTTATTAATTAGAGAAATTATTTAAATTAGTAAAGAAGCAAAATATTATTTCCTAGATTGCATTTAGAGAAATAGTTTTTTCAAAGACGAGTGAGGTCAGTATGTGAAAGTCGCAACAATTTGTAAATACCTAACATATATATAGTACAATAAAGATATGTCATACTGACCTGACTGTGGGTTAAAAAAAAAAAAAAATTAAAGATTTAAAAATTGGTAAAGTTAAAATTTATAATAAAAATATAGTAAATGAACTCAAACTTTTAAAAGTAACTGTATATTAAATATATTTATAAATTGTAATAAAACTTTAACTATTTATTTATATTGAAATTTTTTAAAAAATTAATATAAAAATATTCATTTTTTTAAATTCTTTGTTAGACTAGGTATATATACTTTATTAAACATACTATATGTATACTTTATATTAATAATATATTACTAAAGCTAAGTCTTTATTTAACTTATTCATCTCTATTTTAAGAATTATTAAATCTTCAAGTGTAACTTTGGAAATGATTTATTGTTCCATTAGCAATTTAAGTAAAAACCCTTTCAACTGTTAACTTTATTGCTTGCAAGTCACTACTGCAGATCACTCTGTAAGATTCTAATAGAGCTTAAAACCCAATTATTTTATTCTATACTCTACTTTTCTTGTTAAAATTTCTTGAAAACTTTTATTTTTAAGGTTTCCTTCTTTAGATAGTAAATTTCTTTTTTTCAGGGTTATAGTTTTCTGATCCAATAAACAAGGAGGTCTTTTTATTTTGTCTTCTTTATTAATTCCTTGTGTTCATTCTCATCACTAGTAAACCAGCTTCATCTCCTAGCAATAGAACCTGTATTATTATATCTAAGTTGCTTTCATCATATATCTTTACAACATATTCTGAAAATGAGTTCTGGTGTGCCATCCATTTAAAATTCAAACCAAAAATAAGTATGATTGTAATCACTTTATATCTCCCATACAACAATATACTGAAAAACATAGTCATCTCTTCTCTATACAAGTTTATCAAGGACCATTCTAATCATGAATTCATAATTGCAAGAGATTTCAATACATTTCCTCCTGGCTCACCATTGATCAATGCTTCAACAAACAACAAAAGGAGAAAAATCTATAAATACCTCTGGGACTTTATAGACACTGCTAAAGTATTCCCGAAGGAATACCTATTCTATTGTAGATCTTATATATTCATCTGACAAAAATGCGATTTTCCTCCCCAAAGTCACATGTCAACCTCCAAAACATGACTAAGAAACTATAAGTATTTTGATCTGAAAAACATCTTTCCTTATCAGCTTCAAAACGATTATCAACTTGGTTTTCTCGTTAAACAACAATTTTGACCTCCGGCCGTGAAATGCTAATGAAGATCCCTTTGAGTCACGTGTCACGTGACATGAGCGCCGATTCCGTAGTCCCGGAGACACGCAATATAAACAGTTCTACAAACATTATAATTATTCTATTATTAGTATGAATTAGTGAT
>CAJVPT010002527.1:0-17431 GCA_910592055.1 Acaulospora colombiana
AGAGAGGAAAAGCCTCTCCTGAAATAAAACAACTTTGTTGTCTTGTTGGCCAAATAACAATTGTTTACTGACTTATTAAAATAAAGTCTTTTACAATAACATAAGCTAGACTTGGATTATGTTAAAATAAATATATCTATATTACTCTCACTATATTTGTTACTATTACTATTACTATCTATCTGTCCTTTCTCTTTTTTCAATTTATTTATTTTAGTAAATAGAATTAATATAAGTCAAACTTAAATTGTATTAAATTAAATGTATCTATATTGTCTTCACTATATTCATAACTATTATTATTACTATTTGTTCTCTCTTTCCTTTTCTTTTTTTTTGCCCTCTATCAGGCTAGTTATGTATGCTTTATTAAATATTTATAAGCTGTACATATAATATGAGATGCTAAATCTAATTCTTTAACTAACTCACTCATCTTGGTTGTTTTACCTTTCTAAGTGCAACTTTGTGAGTAATTTATTGTTCCATTAGGAGTTCAGGTAAATACCCTTCCAACTTCTAACATTATTGCCTGCAGATTACTACTGCAGATCACTCTTTTGAGTTCTGACAGTAATTAAAATCCAACCATTTCATCCCATACTTTACTCCATCTCTTAAAACCTATTTGAACATTATGTTTTCTGATTCTTCTTCCTTTAATGGTACTTAATATGACTGATTTCCTGATACCTTGGCCCTGTTTTTTTGCTTTTGTAGATGTGTCGGCCTTTTAATCTTGTCACCTCTGTTAATTCCTAATATCTGTTCCCACTTTATCATCTCTTCACATTTGATATTCTAAATTTTCTTTCTGAAATGGTTACGTGTTTTTTTCTGCATCTTAATTATCCATTTTCTTGCTTCTTTATCAATTCTCTTTCTATAGCATTTCGAGTCTACTATTTCATTAATTAGATCTTTTTCAATCAGTTCCATGCAGAAACTAAGTATATCCTGACCAGTGTTTGAGATCCTTTTCACTAGTTGAGCTATTTTCTTATTCATTTCTCCTCTTTCTATTCTATTATCAACTGCCAGGCTTATCTTTTTTTCTTCTGACTCCTTTTTCCTATCTGCCAGCAGTTTGTTGAAACCTTGCATCATATCTTGCATACTCTTCTGCTGATTTCTTGCTACTGAGTTTTATATGCTGGACATTCTAGCAAGTGTTCTATTATCTTTTCTTGCTATCCACATATAAGACATTTTATTTACTTGTATAAGTTTGGTCTTCTTTGTAGCTAGCTTTGTTAACATAGTTAACTCATCACTGGTCATCTTAATAAGAAAGCTTTTTTTTTGTAATCCTTTGAAAGAGATATTACATATATGCCTATTATTCATTTGTTCCCAAATTAGATCTTATACGTACCTGTGCTGGTCTTAAATTTGATGACTCCATTTTTTATCTATTCTATTTTGAGTTATCCATTGGTGTGTCATTATTTTGGCATTAGTTTTTTTAACAAACTGTCTTATTGGAACATCTAGCACTATATCTTGCCATTTAATTTCACTAATAATCTTAGGTGAGTCCAGATCTTGCCATTCTATTGTTGAGAACTTTAATGCTTCTTTGACTAGAATGTTTGCTTCCTCATTGTATTGAATATTGGAGTGTGCTCTAACCTTGATAAGATTTAGATCTAATTCTTTTTTCTTTATTAGGCTCAACATTCTTGCTCACAAGGAGCAATTTTATTCCTTTAGCTATCTTTTGTGGATTTTTTTGGAATCTTCCTTTTCTATAGTTTTCCATTTGAAGATGTAGGCTTGACTGTCAGTGTAAATCTTGACCTTGCTATTAATTGGTACTACTAGTAGTATAGTGACTATCGCTAATAGCTCTACTCTTGTGAATGAAGGCCAATCAGTTACCTCTGCTTGGAACTTGCTTTCTCTTCTTACTTCTCCAATTTGTATCCATGATGTATCCATCTTCATATTTTCATTTCTATGATCAACAAGGGATCCATCTGAGTAAAAGGTCATTGATTTATTGCTACTATCCCCCTTATTACATTGAGAATTTCAATCAAATGGATTTGATATGCATCTTCTTTAATATTCTCTTTAGTGAGCTTCTCCTCCCAGTTCTCTATCTCTACTTTTTCTAGTTGCCTTCTATCACATTGTATAGTTATTGAGTCTATATGAATTGTTCTACTTATTGATTCCTCTAGGGCTATCTTGGAACAAGGAATTTCTAAAAGTTGAGCTCTTCTTATAGATTTCCTAGTATTAAGATAAGGGACCATATATATTTGTTCTATGTTTGCTTCTACTATGCATCAGTTTTTAGTCATGATCCCTTCTGAGCAATCCTGACATCACATCAGATTTGATCCTAAGTTTTTCTTGAAGCTGTTACATTTGAAATAATCTATTTAATGTATCTTTTGTTGTTATCTAGAATCAACTTTCTCAAACAAGTTGTTGCTACTGATTGTTGCTCTTGATAACCACCCAAAGTTTTTGCCTTTTACCAAGGTTAAGATTGAGTACTGGATATTCTGAACTCTATTTTAACCAATCTTCTTTCCAAGTTCTTGTAAGCTGTTCTAGTTTATTTCCTTATATATCCCTTATTATTGATAAGTACTATTCTGGAATAGGACCCTTACTTGTCTTTTGTAAGAGTTGAAGCATTCACCAGTTCAATACTTCTCTAGTTTCATAGTTGATAAGCTGATTCATGTATATCAACTTATTGTGTTTAAGTGATAGAATGGCTTTACTGTATTCATTTATTGATAAATGATCTTTAATTGGACTATTTTCAATACTCTAAATAAAGACATCATTTCACTTCCAGCTATGAAAAGTTATCTTCATATCTTTGTCAATTTCAGTACTTGTAATGTGAAGTTGTCCCTTCCCAGAAGATAGTTTAATGAGTTATAAGTGAGCAGGTTGAGGTGTTCCCAATACTTAATCTGTGATTGCTTTAATCTAATAATTGTTGTAATTTCGGCTGGCCCTAAATCATTTAACCTATTGCATAATCCTGTTATTTGACTTTCTTTTTGCAATATCCAAACAATTTTTAAATTGTAAATCCTGTGATGATGTACTACACTATTAGGTATGAATCAATATAGTATGGCCTTATTTTTAAACAACTTTTTATATGCTATCGTCAGGACATTACACATTCACCAGAATAGTACACTATGTTGCATTCTGAATTCGATTCTAGGTATTAAAACTCTATTCAAAATATAAAGTGCTTGTTTGTCAGTTAACTTTTTGTTCTTTAAGGACTTGATAACCATATTGATTTCTTTAAGCATTTGTTCTTTGAGTTCAATAGCTGATTTCTGGTTACCTGTCTAGATCCCTAAAAATCTTGTCTGTTTAGCACTATCCAATTCTCTAACTATTTCTCTATCAACCCTTGTATGGACCTTTTCTGGATATTGGTTGAGATTATTAATAGTAATTAATACTGATTTGCTATTATTAATCTGTGAATCATTTGCCCTGTAAAAGATTCTTGCTTCTTTCTGAATCTTTTTCAATCCTCTTTGGATCTTGCTATCCATATTATATCATCCATGAATATGATGGCAGTATGCCTTGATTCTAGCTTTTTTTTAATGTTTCCCTTTAAATCTGGATCCCAAGTTATTGATATTTATAGCCTTTTGTTTCATCATTCTGAATCTTATACAATAAAGGGTCATAGAATATCCTCCACATTAGTGGTAAGATAGTTTCTCCTTGATCAATCCCATCTTCTGTTATAATTATTTCAGTTAGATCTTTTTTGAATATAACCCTAAATTCTCAATTTCGAAATAGACTTATTATGATTTGGATAAAGCCTTCTGGCATCATGATTCTATTCATTACCTTAATTAATATATTCAGGATAATAGTATTATATGCTTTTACTATGTCTTGAAAAAGTATCCATAACTCCTTTTTATTTTCTCTTGTTTCCTTACAAATATTATGAAGAATTTGAATTGATTCTGTTGTACTTTCTCCTGGTAATCCTGCATAATTAGGTTCTCTTAGGATATTGTTGGTCTTGTAGATATTTCCCAATCTGTTTGTAAGGATTTTGGTGAAGTATTTTCATGTAATCTCCAGCAATACTATTGGTCTGGTATTGAGGAGTTCACATCCTCATGGTTTTGACTTTGCTATGGGATATATATGACTTTGTTTCCATCCTATTGGAGCAACTTCCCATCTTAGAAAGCAGTTAAGCATCTTTCTAAGATATTCTTTTCCTTCTTGATCCAGTTTTTTTGGCATTTAATAACTGATTTGTGATCTTCCTAGGGCTTTGTTATTGAAAAGTCCTTGAAATATTTCATGTAGTTATTCTTGGGAGATTGGCTCCAGTAAATCTTTATATCATCTTTTATTAATATAGTCTTTAGGATTATATTCTTCTTTCCAATTTTCTATAAAGCTATTAAAATTGGCATTTCATTCTTTGAATGCCTCATGATGATATTTTCTTATTTCTCTTTTGATTTCTTCCTTCTTAGTAGTTATATATTTCTTTTCTTCATCTTTGACCTTGATCCTATTTAATGTTATTTTGATTCGCTTTCTGTCAGTCAAAGAGTTTACCATTCTTCTTTGATTGCTATATAGGTCATCATATCTCTGTTCCATGGCTCTTTTGATAGAATCGCTTGTTTTTTTTATTTCTATATTCTGACAAGCAAGTTTTAGGCCTTCTATTGCATCCTGTATATTCTTTTTTAATAGTTTTTATGGAATTTGAGAAATCCATATTGGATACAATAGTTTTCGATCTGGTAATTAGGACTGAAGATAGTATTGTGTTTCTTAATCACTTTGCTAAGGGCTTGCAATTTGATTGGATCATGTATACTTTCTGTCTTCTTAAAGAGTGTGAATAGTTGAAGGGCCCTTTAATACTTGATAAATTCTGGTCCATGCCTATAATGTTTAATTTGGGAAGTAGCTAGTTTCTTGATTTTAAGCTTGTTATATGTTGCCCTGCATATTTGTTCTTCAAATATCTTCCAGATCTTGTTTATTTGAGCTCTTCTTTCACCATTTTCAGGTTCTTCTTTAAGTAATGGATTCATTGTTGTTCTGAGTTTGTGATTCAGGCTTTTACTGAATATCTTCTACTGTTCAGGTGTTGCGCCCTTTATATCAATTCTTTGTTCACTCTTTGTGAGAGGCTTGTTTTTGATATCTCTTATAAAGAGATTGATATGATGCATTGTTAGAACAAGCATAGTATGATCACTTCCTGTTGTTTTCTCCATACTTTGATTGTTGAATTTGAGTATTGGATAGTTTGTAAGGCTTTGAGATATCCATATATAATCAATCTAACTACTGCTAGTAGCGTTGCATCTTGTTGAAGTTTTATCTTTTCCTTCCCATATAGTCTGTATATCAAGGAAAAACCATTCATCTAAAAAGTTGAATAGTGGAATTTCTGAGCACCAAGATGAATTAAATTTAGTTCTAGATATTGATACCCTGTCTTCTGCAGGATTGTATGCAACATTAAAATCTCCTATTATTATTATATAAAAGCCTTGTCTGTTTTGTTCTTTATAAAGCTTTGTACTCTCCTTTGCACCTTCATGCTTCATCATTTGTCTGAGGGAATATAGATCTGGATGATACATATCTTGTTCCATTTAATGAGCATATTAACTGCTATCATGTATTTTTTTGTCTTTTCTACTAAGCTACTTTTCTTTCTAGATCTTTTCTTATTAAAAGACTAACTCCTGCACTATATAAAGTGTCTTTATTGGTATTAAGAAAATGCTTGAAGATCATTTGCTTCTGGAAGGCCCATTTTGCTTTTGCATTGGTTAGTTTTGTTTCCTATAGTCCCATTATTCCAATGCCTTGTTCCTGCATTTCTTCTATAGACTATACTGGTTTGAACTATTAGTAATGCTTCTAATATTATTTGTTCCTATTTTAATTACTCTTTTTTGTATATCTTCTCTTTTGTTTTTTTACCTGTTGATCCTCTCCATTTCTTTCTAGAAATTTATCTTTTTCTATTTGTAAAAAATTATCAAGATCTTGATCACTTTGTTGCCCCTTACTATTGTTCTTTTCTATTTGTTATACTTTGTCCTTGTTTTGTATTTTTGATTTAAGAATGGTGGGCTGACATTCCCTTTCTTTCTGTGATTGAACTGGTGCACCCTTTTTAGGAGTGGTTAACCCTTTTTTTAAGTAAACCTTTCTTTAGTTTGTCTAGACATTTGCTAAGCTTCTATAATATTTGCTTAGCTGAGCTATCTTTGACTCTTATTTTACAATTGATCTCTGGCTTCTTGTTTCCCATCTCGTTGTTGGCCTTTGATGTTGCCTGGTATCCAAAGCTTTATCATCTGCTTCTAAGAAATATTGTGATGCCTGGTGTGGAACTTGATTTGTTTCCTGATGTTTTCGCCTCTCTAGTGGCTCCCTATTGCTACCAGTTACTGGTGGTATAGGCCTTATTGTACTTTTCCTGTTTTCTGACTGACTATTGTTTCTTCTGAGTCTTATTGTCGGTATAGCTTCTTTTTTGATTGCCATAATATCTTCATCACTTTCTCTGTCTTCACTTGCTCTATACTGGCTTTTACAATCTTGTTTCCTTGTTTTTTTAATCATTATATATACATTACCTGATCTAGCCAGATCGACTAATACCTTGTGATAATAATGATTCTTTGCACTCCATCCTAGCCCTTGATTTTTTATCTTTATTTGATGCTAAAGTGCCTCTCTTAGTTTTTTTCATTCTTAAAGTACACTACTGCATAGTTTTCTGATATTAAAATGATTTTGTTTTTTGGTATATAAAAGGTCTTAGCTTTCATATAGTTTAAGGCTTCTTCTATAGATTTTGTAGATAATCTATCAACTCAATAAAGTTTCAAGGAGTATCTCTTTTTTTCTTTTAGAATTTGAGTGATTTTTTGATCATCTTGTTCCTTGTGGGCTATCACAGACCATACTTGATTGAATTTTATCTTGATCACCTATTTCTTGTCCAAGTTGATATATTCTCAGTGCACATAAAGGTAAACTTTGAACTGTTTTTGATGGAAAAATGTTCTATATTAATGAATATTGATAATTTCTCCAAATTCTTACATTGTTTGTCTAATCACACGTTTGCCAAGCTTGTGATCTGTATCTACCAATATGATATATTTTGATCTATTTTTAGCTGATGAAAAGTTTTCTGGCTTGAAGAACTTTTTGTTTTGAGCATATCTATGGAAGGCTAGACATGTGCTCATATCTTTGTCCATTCTTCTAAATGTAAAGTTCTTAGCTTCTTTTTTGTTAATAGCCTCAAACATCTTGCTACATCTTTTTCTTCATCAAAGTCAAATGTAATTCAATAGTTGCCATTAATAAATTCCATTCTGAAGAGATTCATTTGCTTAGATATTTTAAAAGCTTTTTTGAGATATATAATTCCCTCTTCTCTATTTTCTTCTGACAACATGGCTTGGAGTACCCACCTTGATTGATCCCTGTTGTTTTATAAAGAATGGATTTATTGTTATCCATTGAACCCTGTTTCTTATATTATAAGACATATCTGTAATACAGCTTCCCTGCATGGTTTCTTTTAGCACTTCTATTTCTATTTGTTCCATTACTTCTCTATCTTCTATTATAACTTTTTTAATGAAGTGCACTTCTTCAAGCTCTGTAGAAGTTGGTTGAACTTTCATTGGGGATACTTCTGTCATAGACACTTCAACTTGATTAGAGCTTGATGCCTGTATTACTGGTTTGCTTGTCAACATGTTATACATCTTTTTTTCTAATATAGGTGCTTCCAAATCTTCCTTTTTACCTTGCCCCTTTTCCCAGAGAGTGAGGATATATTGCTGCAACATACGTTCTTTTGTCATCACCAATAGATTTATTCTCAATAGATTGACAATAATATTATCTAGTATCGAGAAAACATATATTGACTCAGCAAGAATATGGAATTGATTGGTTGTTATTGATCTTAGCTTATATTGTATCATTCTTGTTTTCCAAAGTACTTGCTGGGGATCTTGATAAAAAGCTATCTTTCCCAATATTTTCAATAGCTCCTTTTCTCTTTTTTCTAAAATCCTGATTATTGTTTGTTCTTTTATTAAAATGTTGTCATGTGATATATATAAAAATTTTTAACATGTGTTGTTATTATATAAGTGTCTTTTTAAACATGTGATCAGATAAATACTGTTGTTTATTATTTTCCATTTGGCATATTTGGCAATAAGTTGCTATATTGATATTAGTAAGTCTATGACACATGACTTCTATGTGTTTACATGTCTGGTATTTGTTTATTAACATGTAACTAGCTGTGATCAACTGTTGATATTGCTTTAGATAACACATGCTAGTTGATCACATACATTCTAGTTTATTGATGCTATCACATCCTATTGTTTTGGTGTAGGTTGATCAGCTTGCTTTGATATATATCAACTAGGTGGAAAGTTAACATGTTTGTGTTCATGTGAAATGAATTAATTGATCTGGAGTTGTTGTGTTGTTGTGATCCTTTAGCTATTTGATTAAAAAGACTTGGATGTCCTCCTGGATTTCAGTTAGCTTTGAGGTTGTGCTAATTTATTGGTTTAATCTATTGCTTCTGAAACTTCCCTTAGTTTCTAGAAAGATGTTAACCTGTACTGGCCTGGCTAAAAGCTTTGTAAAATTGAGATTGGATCTTAAGAAACCTACTGTAAATCAGTTTGTTTTTGCTTTTTCTCCTTCTTAAAAGCAAAAAATGATCTAAAGATTTTTGTCTTTCAGGCTAAGCAAAACTCTTTTCTTATTGTTATCAAGTAGATTTTATTGCCTAGAAGTATATAGTTGTCTTCTCTAAGGCTTTTTCTTACGTAGAAGAGTTTTTTATGAGTTTTTCAAGAAAATTACCAAAAAAAGAATTTTTTTTTGAAAAAATGTGGATCAGCGGAAAGAGTTTTTTTTATTTGTTTTCTCTTTCCTTTTTGATTCATTTATTTTAACAAATATAATTAGAAAAGTAATATAAGCTAGACTTAGATTGTATTAAATTAAATATACCTATATTGTTCTCACTATATTTATTATCATTATTGTTGCTACCTATCTGTTCCTTCTCTTTTTTCAATTAATTTATTTTAAAAAATAAAATTAGTAAAGTAAAATAAGTTGGACTCAAGTTATATTAAATTGGACATACCTATATTGTCTTTACTATATTTATCACTATCACTATTGCTATCCACCCTTCCTTTTCCTTTTTTTCATCTATTTTAGTAAATAAAATTAGTAAAATAATATAAGCTAGACTTGAATTGTATTAAATTGAATATATCTATATTTTCTTTACTATATTTGCTATTATTATTGTTACTACCTAACACACAACTCTTTTCCATTTTCCTGTGATGCAGTAACATAAACCACAAAAATGCAAGAAACATTTGGAAAATAGTGAAACTTAAAAGATATCAATATCTAATCAATAGGCCAAACTGCATATCAACAAGCTTACTAGGGGCAAAGCCAGCCTTGTTATCAAAGAAATACACAAAAAACTTGAAAAAAAGCCCAGCTTCAAACAAATAGTAATACAAAAACAAACTATTCCTCCATCCTCCAGTACTATACAAACAACAGCTCAAGACAATAATACAATAACTGGACCAATAGAAGACACCAGTATGGCACGAACTCAATACACCTGAAGTGAACAGGTGAAAGAAGAGCAAAATATGCAAAACAAGGCACACCACAACTTAGGCAAAACACAGTGCAAAACAGGCAAAAATCTCACAGCCAAGAGTAAAGAGATGGTAACTGACAACCTCAAGCCAGTAATAATTGATGACTCAGATATCAAGATAGACTTTAATGACAATACTTCTTCTCAAGAGAAACAAGACTGGCAAATCCAGGAAAAACGGATGAAAAAAGAATCAGGACAAGGGAACCGATCAAGATTCACTCATACTTCAACAGAAACATCAGGTATGGCAGAAAGAAAATCAAACTCAGAATCAAAGCAAACTTGCTACTAGGAGACTCCATAGAAAAAAAAATCACCTTTCTTACCAAGGCACTCAACTTCCCCAAAAGATTACTCACAATCTTAAGTGAACAAATAGAGGAGATTAATTATATCATTACTATTTTCAGAGACTATCACTTTGTAGAAACAGCTGGCAACATAAACCTGATTGAAACAAGAAATACTAAACTTACACCACTTCCTAAAATAATCGCAAGACTCAATAAGAAAATGAGTATCAGGATTGAGACATCCCCCTGAATACAAAGTTCATAGATGTGCAACAAACATTTATCAAGTTCAGACTGATAACCAACATCAAGATGACAACACAACAAATATGGCAGTCAGCCACGATTACATTCTCCAATCTGGAAGATAAACACAAAGTACTAGAATATTGGAGTACCCTTATCAAAGCAGACTCAGTAAGGATCTTTGATGCAACTTGGAATCTATCAGAAATGAAGAACAAGGGAACCCTGTCTGTAAAGTTAACCAACCTTCCACCTGGAACCCATGCATTCGACCTCAAGCATATCTGCCAAAAGCTATAAGCCAAAATCTATTATATATCCCAGCTAATATTATACAAATCAAGGAAATATGTAGTCCTCAGTTTCGACAATAAACAACTTCTTAAACAGGTACTATATGAAACTTTTCATCTTGGGGGAACCATCTTAACATGCAAACCCATGGACACGAAGCTCTGCACCATATGTGACAGCCCTGACCATCCTCTTAACCAGCTGTACAATAAAAAAATGAAGAGAACAGTGGAACGAGTACAATTATGAACAAATCCAAAATTTGGAAAATTATATAATCGAGTCAAACCGGTCAAATCAATGCACATTTGTAGACTAACACAACCTCAAAGAAGTACCAAACTATTCAAACCAGGATCCTATGCTGCAGCTGCCAGAAGTTCTTATAACATCTCAGAAAATAAACACAACTCAGAATCAACAGACGACATTCTTACAACCCTCAATGCAATTTGTAAAGAACTTACTTCCATCAAAGAATCCTTGAAAAATCTCAATGAAAGAATTGAAAACCTTGAACAATACTGTTATGCAGATGCAGAAGGCATAGAAGAGGATAACACAAACACTGACACTAACATTGAAACACCAATAGTCAGACTCTCAAACATATAAGATATTCAACAGCAACAATAACAACTTCATCGATCAATAGGAAACATGAATAGAACCATGAACACACTAGTATCAACTATCACAAATATTCTTCCAAGCAACTCAAGACAGCTTCCATCTACACATCAATAATATGGGTAATACAAGTAGCACAACCACTGAACTAGAAAATGATAACTCTCAGAGTAATAATACATAAAAAAACAATAATAATATCTTAAGCAACAACATCATCTCCAATCACACAAACATAAACACAAGTACCTCAAACAAAATAACTCAAAATACTATCAAAACAAACACCCCACCCCTTAGCAACAACTTTGGAAAAACATACAACCACCTAAACACTTCACAATATCCTAAAAACATATCACAACATAATCCAACCACTGCTGAACAAAATCACATGAAACCTTACTGGACAGTAGCCACCCTGAATTGTAGAGACCTAAATGATCCCCTCAAAAAAGAAACTTGGTTCACCACATGGTGCATAAATGACTGGAACATAATAATATCAACAGAGACCAATGGAACCAAAATCAATACACAACATTGGAAAACAGAAGACTACTCAACATGGTGGGAAGGAGATATTAATATTGGTGCTGGCATAGGCATTGCAATTAAGAAACCCCTCTCCAACTATGTTATTGAAATACAATGTTTCCTGGATCGAGCCATGTCATAGATATCACACTCCCTAATAAACTTTATTGCAGAATCATTGGCATATACTCTCCCACCAGAGCTAAAAAGCTCAGAACAGAAATACAAAAACAAATTGTAAAATAAATCAAATAGCATAACAACTTGAACTGGCACATAATAATACTTGGTGACTTTAACATCAGCCCATCACATAAAATGGACAAAATTAGTACAAACAGAAAAACACATCGAGATAAAACAAACAGCCTCTGTGAACAACTCTATAAGCTAGGGATGATCAACATATTCAAATACCACAATCTCCAATCAAAAGAATATACCTGACATTTAACATTCTCCTCAAGTAGAATTGAATTGATATGATATGAACAAACATGCATTCCATATGGTGCACCATAGACTCATTTATCACTGAAAACACAAATATAACCACTGACCACAGTATTCAAATAACATATATCGAATTATGGCAGATAGATACAAAGGCCAAATATAATAGATGCCATAACAATAATACCCACTTTTTCTGGGAATGGATGACAAATGAACAATGGAAAGCATTCACAATAAATCTTGACATATACGTATCCACACTTAATGAAATACTTACACAAGATCCAACAAATGTTGACAAAGGATGGAACTACCTCAGACAAGTTATATTGAGCTCAGCAAAAAAACACATCCACAAATATAAGGAAAAACAGAGAAACAAACTCAAGAACTCCAATCCACCCAGATCACTACTTCTTATACAACTGATATAGTACAAAAGACAAATAAAACTGCATAGCAAACATGACTACAAAGTAGATCCCAAACAGCTGAGCAACCTCTACCAAGCTATCTCTGAGAAGACTCCCATCAATCAATGGTTATCAGAATTAAACACTACTGCAATCATTGAAAAAATCGACAAACTGATAGCATTGGAAAAAACTGCCAATAAGAAAGACATAAATATCAAAACTAGAGAAAACATCAACCAAGCCCTCAGAAATCGAAACAACTGGCAATGAAAATATTCTCATCTACAATTCTCAAAAAATAAAAAAAACAGTCCATTTTTACTTCAGCAACTGGACAAAAAGAAAACATATCCTGGAACAAAAAGACACAGTATAGTAACAAGCATATCAACCAATCCCACATATCAAAGAAGAATGGTACAACTTCGCATTACACCCATTTACCACTAAAGAAATAAAACAGACTATTAAAAAATCCAGTAACAAGTCAGTATCTAGACCTTCAAAAATCCTATACCTAGTCTACAAACATCTCAGTAAAGAAGCTCTAGACTCCATAACTATCCTGTTCAATAACATCTTTACATATGAAAAACTCTTCAAAGAATGGAAGAAAGGGAAAATATATCCTATACCCAAACTGAAGGACTGGTAACATAATATCAACATTACGCATACTATCACCCTACTTGAATCCATTAAAAAAATTTTTATCAAACTTATCAACAACAGACTTACAAGGATCATAACCAAAAATGCAATCTTCTCAGAAAACAACTGGACAGCTCTTCCAGGTAACCGCACACATAAACTGATCACTATAATAAATCAAGTGCTCGAAGATGTAAGGAAACAGAATAAGCATTGCCTAATACTCTTTCAAGATATAAGCAAGGCATATGACATTGTCAATATTGATCACATCACAACAACACTCCATAGAATCAAAATACCACATAAAATCATCAATATCATCAATAGCTGTTTCTCAAACAGATCCAATAAAGTTATTACATACTTTAGTCAAACAGATCCCTATGATGTAGAAGAAGGCTTTGACCAAAGGGACACAATTTCACCACTCCTCTGGTGAATTTACTACGACCCCTTATCATATTTTACAAGGTTATCAATTGACATATCACAAACCTATACTTGATAACTATAGTTTAACTAAACTAAATATCTCAGTGATAGTATATATGGATGACACCACCTTCATACAAAATAAAGAACAGCTGGAAACAATAATAGAAGTTAGTGCATCATTCTATCACCTAAACAATATTATTGTCAACCCATTCAAATCAGAACTCCTCATTATCAATGGTCCCCAAGATAGTATTACTTTTCAAGAACATGAGGTATTACCAATTTCAAGCACACAAGCAATTAAAGTACTTGGGATCTGGCACAAAAAACAAAAAGGAAAAACACATCAATGCAAATTAATCAAAAGAAAAGTTACCACTATTTGCAATCAACTGACAAGGAAGGCTATTACGGACAAAATGCACAACTACATCATCAACCATGTCCTATTCCCATCAATAGAATATCTACTGAGTGATCTCATCCTTATCCAAACAGAAATATCATAGATCGACAAAAGAATCTGGAACTTATTCAAGCGAAGAGTACACATAGTCAGTTCAACCCCACACCAGTCATACACCTTAGTAATCAATATAACTTAATGGAAATTGAGACCAGAAAGCAACAAAAACACTGCAGTAATCTACAAGAACTATATGCTAATAACAACTTAGCAGAACAAGTTATCAAACTACATACCCAACAACTATAGTGGACAGCATGGCGAAAAAAGACATTTTCATCAGATGCTCCAAAACCTTTTCAACAAAATCCAGTCTAATTCAAGAGATACTTCGAAATATACAAGCACAAGACCTTTCAATCCAAAGATAAATAGAAACATCCAGTAATACTGAACATCTTATATATATCAAAGACATAATGTCAGTAGAATGGTACAATAATAATCAAAAGGAACTCAGAGCACACAACATTTTATGGATCAAACAAGTCCTCGATATCTACCATACCAAAGCCTTCAACTGGCATCAAGTAGGAGCCCTACACAACAAAATAATCAAGAGAAAAGAACCAACATACTTTGCAACCCTCAAACATATGATACAAAACTATATTAACATATATTACTCATACAACAGATTGAATCCTAAAGCTCAACTCTGACAAGAAACAATGAATGCATAGAATCAACTGGATAAACAAGAATGCTCCTGGTACATCTTTCAATAAAATCATAATTTACATCTAGGAAAAACAATTAGCAGAAAAGAGAACTATATAAAACTTCAACATTATACTATCACAAGTACCTTATCTATAACATGATGTTCAAGCTGCAAATTAAATGAAAATATTGACAATTGACCTGACATGTGCTGTTTCAGAACCTGACCTGACCAAGCCATCCATGTCCCAGTCATTAATACCACAAAGACAAATACAGGTAACAATAACAAACCTTGTCACAGACTCCAAGTTTCACCAAATAGCATATAACAATGGATTGCAAAGTCAAACTCAGCCTTCAATACCATCAAAATTGATCCTACCCCACAAAACCTGAAGAATTTGATCAAAGTGGTGCCATTACATGAATCTATCTTGAATAAGCTCACCCAAATTCACAAATATCTCAAGAGCTCAAAAACAACAAATATAACAATTGACAGTGCTTTCAAAACCAACAACTCTAATACTATGGGCATAGATATAA
This sequence comes from Acaulospora colombiana, assembly GCA_910592055.1. NCBI lineage: Eukaryota > Fungi > Glomeromycota > Glomeromycetes > Diversisporales > Acaulosporaceae > Acaulospora > Acaulospora colombiana. The sequence continues at coordinate 15,406 of CAJVPT010002527.1, forward strand.
TCTTTTCAGACAATGCCTTCCTCCTAAACAAAGCAAGTATCTGCATCACAGAGTAGAGTTCAACCTTTCGCGCAAAGATAATAGCTGCAACTATTGCCATTAGCGCCCTACCATTTGGTACAAAAGCTACCATCTACACTGACTCACAAAAACTCATTACCAAACTCAAAAAAGTAAAAGTAGGAGGGATTAAGGATGTTATCGAAATCAGACTAATCTACAATTTAATCACCATAATCGACAAGAGACATACTCAGATCAAGTGGATCAAAATAGACAAAAATGAAAATAACAATACAGGGCTGACACAAGTGAATAAGCTCACAAAAAAAAGTCTAAAACACAATATGTATAATGGTACCTTACTACAAGACTGTCTTATACAGAACATCATTTTCTTCAATTTCAATAGGAATACAGAAATTACAAGTACAATCTGAAAATCAATCAAACTCATAAGACAAGCAAAGCTTACATACCAATGGATAACTCTGGACAGAAACAAAGACTTAAGCACCCTTCTCAAAAGAGATATAGATTGGCAAAACTCGACCAAACACATATACTCCACCAAATTCATAGGTGCACATACCAATACAATGGATCACGGCCACAGAAAATTCGTGATCAAACTATGGAACATGAAACTCCCCACCATGGACAAACTCTATACCAAATACCAAGATACATATAAATCACCTAAATACTTTGCCTGTAATCATATCGAGAACAACATGCATATCTTTAATTGCAAATATCATGGCATAAATATCCAAGACTTGATAACATCTACTATATATATAGAAGCCACTGCAAGAACAATCAAAGGAAGTCCACACTGAATCAAAAAAGAAATACAAGACCACCTAGAAGACAATCAACTCTGGAACATAATAATCCAAGATGGCATTAACCAAAAGGTTATCAAATACCTAGAACAATTTATTCCAGGGGAAAGTCATATGTAGCATTATTAATAACATCAGATTTATCACATATAATATATGGGTAAACAAATGTCTCTGGATCCAAATATGGGGAAAAGCCACAGGAATTATTAATACCAACAAAAAGAAGAAGCATGACAACAACACAAGCAAACAAAGACATTCTAACAAAATATACACTGACACAAAGGCAAAAAACCCACTGCCAACAATTATAGAAAAAATTATCAAAGGAATTTCAACCATTCTCACTATTATTACTAAATACACTAATGGCATTTAGGAATGTTAGTCCCTAATATAGGTACAACAAGCTACAAGGAATAAGAAAACCAGGCCCCACTGCCATTAGTGGTAGATATCTATTATCAATTGATTTTATTATCCTGCTCTACATAGAAAAAAGTTTGTAAAATCTCTTTATAAATTCAGTATATGTAATGCATACAATCAATAAAATAGATAAGTTAAGTGTTTTTAAAAAAAAAAAAAAATTGTTACTACCTATCCATCCTTTCTCTTTTTTCAATTCATCTATTTTAGTAAATAGAATTAACAGAGTAACATAAATTAAACTTAGATTGTATTAAAATAAAAGTATCTATATTGTCTTTGCTATATTTGTTACTATTATATTACTACTTATCCTCTTTTTTTCTTTTTATTTATCTATTTTAACAAACATAATTAGCAAAATAATATAAGCTAGACTCAAATTGTGTTAAATTAAATATATCTATATTGTTTTTACTATATTCGTTACTATTATTGTTGCTACCTGCCTTATTATTTTATAAATAAGATTAATAAAATAATACAAGTCAAACTAATATTATAATAAAATGAATATATCTATATTGTTTGTACTATATTTGTCATTATTACTATTATTACCTACCTGCTTTTTCACTTTTCTTGATTTGCTTATTTTATTACTCAATCACTTTTTTTATTTGTCTATTTTAATTAATATACAATATTTAATAAAGAAACAAAAGCCAATCTCAAATTGTTTTTTTTTTTTTTTTAAAAACACTTAACTTATCTATTTTATTGATTGTATGCATTACATATACTGA
>CAJVPT010002528.1:0-17430 GCA_910592055.1 Acaulospora colombiana
AAAGATATTTAGCAATAATAAAACTTTAGAATGTATTAATAAAAAATTTTTTAAAAAAATATAAGAAATAGAATAAGCATTAAGACATAATATATATAAATTTTATAATTTTTGACTGTATAATCAATGATTTAAAAATTATCAAAGTTGAAATTTATAATAAAAACATAGTAAGTAGACTCAAACTTTTGGAAGCAACTGTATATGAAACCTACTATATATCTTCTCTTTTATATTTTTTATATTTTTTTTTATTGCAAAACTGACTGTCTAAAGCTATTTTGCCTTGCTTATAAAATATTAAAAAATATCAAGTACCTTGAAATTTATATGTCCATTTTATTCTTTATTATATTTATTTAATTGTATCATATTCAAAAATAATAATTTAAAAGATGAAAATTTCTTACATAATAGATTTTTGAAAATATATCTATGATAATATTTATTAATATAATATAAGTAAAATAGATACTATTTAAATTTTTATTTTTAGATTTAATAAAGTATATACTATTAATAAAATTCATATATCTAAAGATATACATTATAACTATTTACTTGATTGGTTTTATTAAAACATACTCTATCACATTTCTTAATATACTATAAGCTTACATCTTAACTATTTTATTAATAATACAAATAAAATTAACAGACCTAGAATAAGTATTTTTTTTCAATATATTCTAAGATAAATACTAAAGTGTATCAATATTCATATATAAAAGTTTTTCTTTTACAAATTTACACTTTGAAATATATTTCTAATTATTATTTCTGAAGTAATATAAAATTAACTTATTTTTTGTTATAATAATTTTTTGAATTTTAGAAATATCTGAACTGAATTTATAAACTATAACTCATTTTTGCTTTAAATTTAATAATTTTTTTTACTCTCTACTAGCTAATAAGTAACAAATTATTATTATTATTTTTTTTTTTTAAAAAAAACAGAACAGACCATTTTATTAAAATATAATAAAAAAGTATATTTATTCAAAGAGATTATAAACCTATTTATCATATATCAAAAAATATATTAATAAAGATCCTGGCTGTCTAACAGGTACAATTCCAAGAGGTCAGTATATACACAGTGCCATTGGTATTTCATTCTCTAGAAAAAGTAAAAAAAAGGAATAGGGAAAATTTGTATTTAACTAATAATTATATGTATAAGTAGATTTAAATTGAAATATTAATTATCAAAAAACCTCTAAAAAGTAGTTAATAAAGAATGAGAAATATATTCAAAGGCCTGAATTAACAGTATAAAAGAAAAAGTTGTAATTTATGTGCATATGTTTCTTTGCTTCCTAATACTACCAATACTATTAATAAGTTCAAAAAGAAACTTATAATTAATAGACTAGTTATTATGTAACTTATACAGAGGAAAGAAATTTTCACTTAAGTTCACATTGTTTTATATTTTTATAGGATATACTTATCATTAATGCACTTGAAGTGGGGTGTTGATGTGGTTACCCATATTATCTTATGATAACTTTCAGCAATATCTATATATTAGCTTGTTAATCATTTTAGATAGTATTATAAACTTTCAAGTCAAGTACTGGTACTATTCAATTTAACTTTACCTAAGATTGCCTCAGTATTGTGAAAAACTCTTCTATATTCCTTTGATGAATTTACTCTTCAGCCAGGTTCTGACTATATATGGGAGTAAAGATAGGTCTCTAAAGGAAGAGGCAGGGATAAAAGTCAAATGTCATTCACTAGGAAACTTTAAAATTTTTAAATTAATAAATATAAAAAACTACTGACAATTGTTTTTTATTATTCAAATTATTAATTTATAGTATTTCTTTTCTTTTGTCCCTATTAAAGTAAAGAGTTATGAATTTTGTTCTTTAAAAAGGAACATAAGTAATCTGTGAAATTTTATATATTAAATACTTTAATTATATAAGAGTGAACTACTCTTATTAAACAGGAAGAAAGAATTCTTTAAAATAATCTTCTGTGCAGTCAATTTGATTGGGAGATTAATGGAAGAAGACTTCTTTAAATATTGTTTAAACAATTGTTATATCTTCCAAGGTAAAAGAGATTTTATCTTGAAAAGAGAAAAGGTTATAAATAGTTGCATATTTATAGTTATGTGGGTTAATCCAATACAGTATATTCTACTTTGCCATGGTACAATTCTCGACCTAATGTAGTAAAAGTCGAGAGATATTTGATAGACCTCTATATTATAAGAGTTGAGCTAACTGTTTTAATGGCTATAACTTTTTTCCTCTTTCCAAATAAGAGCCAATGACATAATCGAGAGCAGTGTCCTGTATTCACTTATGTATACCTCATATAACTTATGATAAACTCAGGTTCTTATAGTGCTAAGAAAATGTATTCAGATATATAAAATGATTAATAAAAGTTTGTTTGCATTCTTGTATTGATGTGATTCTACTGAATCAATCAGATTATGAGAAACTTTGTGCTACTGAAAATTTATAATTGAACTGAGGTAAGCAAAATTCCCCAGAAAAATCTAGAAAGAATACTATTAGAACCAACAAAAATGATGAAGTGAGTGAGTGAAATGAGTTCGCGATAGCTCTCTTATTATGAACAACAACTCTGTAGTATTTTTTTATAAGCTAGAAAGGTAATAGAGTATTAGTTTTTCTTCCTTTTAGAATTTTCTTGACATAGGTAGAAAAGATGTTTCATAATTGTTCAGGTAACTAGTAGTTGTGTTTTTGTGTAAAGAAAATGTAAACAAGAGAAGAGAGTATGAAATAACTCTTAAAAAGTTTCTCAAAATTGTTTAAAGAGAGAAGTAAGACTTTGTTAACAAGAAAGCATGAGAAGCTTTCTGTAAATATCTTTTTTGTGTATGGTTAGAGAATTATCAGAAAAAAGTATTTTGATAAGTACCAAATTATATTATCTTTCTTTAACTTATTTTTCTTATAATTTTTAACAAAATACTTATACTTTGTAAATAATCTAGATTCTATTTGTTTCAGTTTGATATCTTTTGTTGAAGCTAAACTCCATTTTAATAAACTTGAAATTCAAATAAAATATGTTAGATAATTATTTAGGTAATCTATTATTTTCAGCAAATACTTAATCCACTCTTTTATTAATTTAGAATTTAGCAAATACTTAACCTAATCTTTTATTAATTTAAAATTCAAAGTTATACTTTTAATAGTATATTGAACTTTATATAGTATTTCTGTTAAAGTTTTATTAAATTATTTTAAAATGTTATATCATAATAATTGTATATATTAATAACTTGTATTATTATATTATACTTTTGTATAAACTTGAATTTTATTTATAAATTTTCTATCACTATTATATTATAATAAATCAAATCTAGTAAGAGGGATATTCAAGTCATTTTAAATTTTCTTAAATAATATTATAACTATTTCTGAATTATTTTTTAAAGTTAAAAAAATAGCATATTTAAATCTACTAGCAATGTCTATAACAATAAGTATATGTTTTTTTATTAATTATATTATTTATAAAACATTATAAATCATATATACTGTATATATAGTTTGGATATAAACATTTTTCATAACTTATTGATGAAGTATTTTTTAATAACAGAGTATACTTTTGTCATTTATTCTGATTATACAACTATTTATAAACATTTTTATATAAAAAATTATATTTTTTATTTTTTATAGCATTATATAACTTTCAAGGATTATAATAGTAATCAGTAGATTGATAAAAAAACAATCTACAAATTAGTTTATCTTTTTATTAGAATTAATTTTAATAATACTATATATTTGCTTAATTTACTTATTTTTGATATTATTTATTATATTAAAAATTATATTTAATAAAGGTAGAAATAAGTCAAGAAATAAAGTCTCTTTTTATGAAAAATATAATATGTTATAAAAATAAAAATAAAGTTTTATTATTTAATAATAACCATAGTATTTTATAAATCCTAATTCCTTAATCAAAAAAACTTATAGATTGGTGATAAATAAAAAACTTGAGTTAAAAAAATTAATCAAATTTTGAGAGATGAATTATTGACTAAAATTTCTTATAATAAAGCTAATAAATATAGATATTTTGATTAAAAATAATATTATTAATTGTAAAAAAAAAAATTGCTCAAAAAGATTTTATTATTGTAATATCCAATAAAGAAATTAAAAAGCTTTAGGCTGAGATTTCGTTTTTAAAAAAAAAGTTATATCAAGCTCAAAAAAAAATCTGAAATAATAGCAATTATACTATTGAATAAAAAACAAGTCACAAGAATATTATAAGATTATATTTGTTTGAAACAGAGAATTAAAGTTATCTCATTCTCTGAAAATTTATTGGTTTGAAATAATTTACCTAATATATAGTATATATACAGTATATCTAAAAAATACAAATAAGATATATATTGATCTTTTTATATATTTTTAAAGGATTAAAATAACTTGAAAATCATTTTTAAGGTAATAATATACTATTTAACAATCTAGTCAATATTATACAAGGTATTTATAACTCTTTAAATATTATTCAGATTAATTATTAAAAATAAATCAGGATTTAAATAATATTGTAAATTAATAAAATACTCAAAATACTTAAATAAAGAAATTATAGTAGAATGTTTTGATTATAGATAACAAATAATTAATTTGAAAAATTGTATTAATTAACTTATTCAAAAATGAAATAATTTATGAAATCAAGTTAATCAACTTATATAAAATGTAATAATTTTTAAAATGATTAAACTTTGATAACTATAGCTTATAATAATAAATAGATGGAATATTATCACTGATAGATAATTGTTTAGCAAATAAAAAGAAGTATACAAAAGTATAGTATTAAAGGCCAAAGAAGTCAAACAAAGTTCAGAATTTTCGCTATAGTCATGTAACCGATAATCGTGACGTGATCAAAGCTTACGCGAAACAATCAATTGCTAACTATCACCATACCCCTTACAAGCTAGAAGAATGTGCAAACAATCTATTCACATCAAAAAGGTAAAAAACTATAAGCTGAGGTAATAGAAAATTAGCTGACCAAGAAGCAATTTATGCATGATATAATACTAGAATAGCCATAGTGATTATATAACAGCCCTATATGTAAAAATGTATAAATGTAACTTCTTTCAATGACTTAATAAAATAATAAATCTCAGGACTAATCTTAAGATGAATCTTTTGGATAGATTGTTATAACAGTGAAGTTATAAGTAGTTTTAGGAAAAACTATCTTGAGACTCGCCCAAATCTTTTTATGTCTCTGCCTTGATTTTGGTATTATTTTATGTATGTGATAGAAGGATGGACTCTTCTATCCACAGGTTATGCAAGCTTTTAGTCATTAGCGACAGACTTGTCGATTAGCCTGTTACAATAGCAATAATTTACTGTTTAAAAATTTATACTTAATTTTAAATACTGACAATATCAAATATATAGACTAGAATTACAACAAAAATATAATATATATATATAAGTATTTATAGTATAATATGAGCTTGATATAGAATAAATAGTTTAAACTTAGATATGCTCTTGAAATTATTTTTAAGCCATTTATTTATTAATTAGAACAGAAACTACAATAATGTCAGATTAATGAAGGATTATTAGAATATAATTACAATCAATTATTTAATAGATATTATAATAAATTCAAGAATTATAAAGCAAATAATATCAAATAAAAAAATAGAAAACAAAATTTACAGCAATTAATTTTAAATTTACAAGCACAAATTTTATTGCTATAGTATAATTTACCAATTTTTTTTTTTTTTTTTATAAAAGCTAACTTATCCTTACTTTATTTGAATTAAGTATAGATATACATATGTTGTTTATGCTATAACTACCTATGTTAATCAAATTTAATTCAATAGAAGTACTTCACTTCATGGCTTGTTACTACTCTAGATAGGAAGCTAACCTGTCAAGGCTGGGCTAGTACTGTATAAAATTTTGAAAATAAAATCGGAATATATAAGATTTGGGATGTATTCCCTAATATAGCTGTTGATCAGATCAATGTATTAGTCCTTTATATATCTTTCTACTTCATTGAGCCAGCCGTGTTTGGTTTGTGTACTGTATTTAACAGTTCTTTTTGTCTTTCTGGTGATTCACTGTTGAATTTTCCATTTTTGGAAATCCTCACATCTTGTTTTCCAAATTAGATAGAGGTATTGGCTCATTTTTTGTCTAATATTCTTGAGGCATTGAAGTTTGATTTGTTTGTTTAAAATGCAGTATATTGCTATATAGTAAGTTTCTTTCAATATTATATCTTTGATTGTGATTTTGAGATATTTAGTGTACTTGAGAGATGTATAATCCCTATATTTAGATATTTGTATTTCAAGATCTTTTGTTATGCTGTATTGTTTTAGTTTCTTGACAATGATAGTTTCTAACTGCTCTTTTGTTTCTTTTTGTTGTTCAAGGCATATGAATGAGTATATGTTGATTTTTTTTTCTTTACATTTTAATATTTGTCATTTTAATATATATTTGATAGACATGTATACAATTTTGCCATGGTGAATAGTTCTTTATTCCAAAGATACAGATTGAATTTTCTCTATTGTTGATCTTCCCAATTGGTTCCTTGTTCACTCATCTGTGTTGATTGCAGTATGGACATTGTTGTTGACCCATGGATTTGTTTAATAACTCTATTACTGAAATTGGTTCTTGTTTTGTTGATAAGTCTCTATTTTGTGAGATGTGTAGCTTTTGTGAGTTCTTGAGTCATCTTTTTTATAGGAATGTTTAAGGGTCTATTGTTTTACTGTAGAATAAATGTGAATTGTGAGTTTTATATAGGGCGGACTTCAATATTCTTTTTTACTGGTTTTATTTCCAGTTTTGTGTCTACTTTTGCTAGTTGGTGTGCATAATTAATGCATTTGTTACCTGAATATGCTTTGATTTTAATAAGATTAAGTTTGAGATAGTTTTCTTTAATTAGATCTTTGAATTGTTATAGGATTCCAAGATTTTTCTATTTTCTTAGGTTGGTAATATGGTCAGTGTGGATAACCTTGTGAATACTGTTGATTGCAGCTTGGCTGTCTATATAGATGTCAGCTCTACTAAATGGAAATAGTATGCTGGTAACTGTCAGAATAGCCATTAGCTCTGCTCTAGTTAATAAGGGGAAATTCTCTATCTATTCTTGAAAGCATATTTCTTAGTCTTTTCTGGTTATTATTATCCATCCAAAATCTATATAGTTTCTTTTCTGGTATTGTGACAGAAATTCATCCATATAGATTGTGAAGTTAATCTCATCTTGTATATGTTTAGCAATATCTGCTAGTTCCTACATCACTGACCTGGATACCTTAAGAAATTTATTCAAGTGTATTATGTATAGATCTTCTTCAATTGCATAGATGACTATTTTTTGTTCACTCACTGTTTTTTCTTGTTGAGAGTCACATCTTTTATTAATATATATGCTATATAGATTTCGTGAATACATTAGCAGGTCTTTACTAGATCACAATTAAGGAATCTGTACAAACTTCTTATTATATATTTGTTAATAAATAATTATATATTTTTGAAGTAGACCTATCTATATGAGTAGCTATATCTATTCTACCTTTATATAAAATTACTACCTATTTAGAAAGATGTGTGATTTCTTCTTAATTATTTCCAGAACAATTTTATTTATTGTAAGAGTAGTCTGGTTATCAGGCCATCGAATTTTTTTTATCCTGTACTTCTCAATATTCTAAGTCCTTCAGAGTGGTTCACAGATTTCTTCTCCCATCAAGGCCTTCCAATAGTCAAGTCTGTGAAACCCGGCATAACCATATACTTGAATTCTTGAATGGATGCCTCAATACTAAAGTAGGAACCAGGGTTTGTTTCATATGATTTACCATTTCTTCCTTCAACAGTATGATACCAGTTCAATATCTATTTTTTTTATTATTCTTGTTTGGTAATACAACCATGTCAAGGGATAATCCTACCTGATTTCAGATATTTAGCCTAATCACAATCTATATATAGACCAACTTGTATCATGTAGAAACTCCAATCAACTGTTGAGACAAGTTATATATGGAAGCATTGATTATATGCAATTACATCAATGGATGTAGATCATTATTTGCTTTTTTAGAGATTGCTCCCTGAAGGATTTGATCGTAGTTCTTGTGATCTGATCTACAGAGTGCTAACCACTGTATTATAGATCCATGGGTCATAGTATAATTTACTAAATATAATAGAAGCTAGATATTACTAGTATTAAAATTAATATACTGGTCAAGAATTTCTTGATGATTATTTTGATAAGGTTATACAGTTATAGGTATTTGCTAAAAAATATATAACAGTTTTCAAAAATACAAATGCAAAAGATTTTAATGATATAGTTAAATATAGTATTTTAAAATCTAAAATAGTTGAAAAATATGTTTCGGTTCTAATTAATTATTTTAATACTAATGCTAATTCTTTTATTAATTCATCAGCAACTATATGAATATAGATAAAAACAAAATATCAATAAGAAACAGTTGAAATCAAATAATCTGTAATTCAAAAATTAACTTAAAAAAGATTTCAATCTTTTAATACTTTAGATACCTATAAAACTAGAAGTTAACTTCTTTTACTAAATATATTTAATAATAATATTCAAGTTTTGAGATTTATTAAAAATCAATTATCATACAAAAAAAAAAACTCTTTCCTGCAGATCTTTTTTTTCTAAAAAATTTTCTTTTTTGGTAATTTTGGGAAAAAAAGAAAGAAAGTGAATGGAAGAGATGAGTTCTCATTGAGAACCCAGAAAACAATACACCTCGGGGTGACCCAACTATAACAAAAATCTTTTGGCAAAGAGTTATATGAAAAATACATGCACAAAAATGAATATGAACAACATGAAAGAAATTACAAAAAACAAAAGAAAAGTAGTAGCAAGGAAAGAAAACGAATCTGTAAAACAATCAACTATCTACAATACCATACAACAAAACACTTCCCAAGATTTCAACAATACTAAGAGAGCAAAAACCGCTGCTGACAACACTCCCTAGAGTGAACAAGTAGAAAATGAACTTTCAACAAAAATACCCAAAACAACTATTCCGTCACTTCCAAGAAGCACAAAAAACAATTCCAGAGACCAATACACAGATCCCAATCAGCAAGAATATCTTGAAGAAACAAACACAGAGATGGAAATTGAAGACGAAACAATAGAAAGCTCATCTCTAAACATCATTTCACAAGAAGAGGAATGGCAAACCACACCAAAACATAGAATCAAAACCAACCAGTATGACAGACCCTGTCCCAAATCTCTACTTGATAGGAAAGCCAAACTCAGTAGAGAAAGAGCCAAAACAGGAATCAAAGCAAGTGAAATCCCAGGAAGAACTATCAGCCAAAAGATCTTCTTCTTGACAAGAAGCTTAGGCTCCTTGGTAGGTCTAATGTTAGTCTTTAGTGAAGGGAAAGGAGAAAATGAACACATCATCGCCATCTTTGGTGATAAACAGGCTGCAGACAAGGCATGCAATCTTACCTTACCCAATACAAACAATATGCACCTGGAACACATGGAAATTACAACTCCTTTCCAAAAAAAAGAAAATAGTATTGTCGTATGGGACATCTTTTTGAATATCAAGTTCATTGAAGTGTGACAAACTTTTGCCAAATATGGGGAGATCATCAACATCACAATGACAACCCAACAGATGTAGCAGACTGCTACGATCACCTATGAAAATCAAGAAAACAAATAGTCAATCCTTAACAAATGGAGTATATCATTAAGATCAGACTCAATCAGGGTTTTTGATGCACTATGGAATGTGGAGCAGATGAAAGAAAGAGGCGCAATAGCAGCCAAACTCACTAACCTTTCACAAAATACTATATCCTTTGACTTAAGACATATCTGTGAACAAACCAAAGCCAAGACATGCTACATCCCCAGACATCTCTCCTATAGGAGAAAAATATTCGCCGTGATTAGTTTCAACAGTGAAGAAACAAGAGACGCAGTGACAGATAAAAACTTCCACCTGGAAGAAACTACAGTCGAATAGAAACCAATTGATACCAAATTGTGCAGTATTTGTAGCAGCGCTAAACATTTGGTAGCTAGCTGTCCATTCAAAAAGAGACAAACACAATGGAACCAATACTGTTCTGAACAGGCCAAATGCTTCGGCGAACTATATACTAAATACAAATTAGCTCACACTGAAGCAATTAGAGCCATCACTAGAAACAAACAACCCAATAAGAGAACCCGACTAGGCTCCTACGCAGTAGCTGCAAGAAAGAAACAAAGGCAAAAAGAAGAGAATGATTAAATCAAAGTATCCATAGGAACAAATGTCATGGAAAAAGTTCTTGCCATCCTTAAGACAATCAGATAAGAGATCAGAGAAATTAAAAAAGAAATCGCTGATCTAGATGAATGAATTGTCAACCTAGAAAAGTATAGTAAAGAATATATGGAACAAATGGAGGAAGATCAAATCCCCCATTAGGACACAAATAACATAATAGAGAATATAGTAGAAACCCCTGAAAACTTGCAAGGTATCCAACTGCAACAACAGCAAATTCACTTAACAATGAATCGTTTGGATCAAAACATGGATAAAATATTTAATGTCCTCACCAATACTCTAAATACGAACACATCCCTCAACCCCTTACCTAACTATTAATGACAGAGGACCCTACAATTGTAAACAATCATAATACCATCATCTCAACAACACGTAGAAAAGGAAAAAGAAAAAATAACAACATCAAAATAGCAAACACAATTACACTTAATATAAATCCCCATCTTATATAAACATCTCCCTTCATACCACAACAAATAACACATGGATAACAATTATATATAATATTCAAGGCCTAGTAGACAAGCACAAAAGAGAAACATGATTCAAATGATGCGCCACAATAAAATAAGATATAATAGTTATAACAGAAACCAATAGAAATCACTACCAATCCAAATACTGGACACATCCACTATATCACATACTATAGTCTCACAATAATGAACAAATGATCGGACAAGGCCTGAACCTCATGCTCTCCAAAGAAATAGCTAGTCATATATACAATCACAATTCATGGTGAGGAAGACTCATTTATGCTGATTTAACCTTTCCAAAGAAACAAAAACTTGGAATTATAGGAATATACTTCCATGCAGACCACAGTGACAAGAGACAACTTGAAACCTTAAACAAACTAGGACAATGGGTCCGAGAAGCAATACAAAAGAACTGGCATCTCTTAGTGCTAGGGGATTTCAACGGCATATCAAATCCAGCATGAAACAAAACTAGTGCTGGAAATCATAGCACATCAAACAGATCCTCTGGCCCTAAAATAGAGATACTCACTGACCATGGATTAAAAGACACCTATAGATATCACAACCCCACAAAGAGAGAATACACATGGAATCACAATAACAGTAACGGTAGAATTAACTAAATTTGAATAAATACCCTTTCATCTTGGCATAGTAGAAAAGCAATTATCGGAGAAGCCCTAGACCCTCTAATTCTTAGTAATCACAGACCAGCAATCACAGAAATAGAAATATGGTAACTCAACTCAAGTCAAGGCAACACTCATCAAAAGCCCAACCACAGATACAACTGGCAACTAGCAAACAGTGAACAGTGGGAAAAGTTCAGTAGAAAAGTAGAGGAAGTGCTCAGTAAACAAGGCAACAAACCAGCAACAATTGATAAGCAGTGGAATACTATATGCAATTACATTCTCAAGGCTGCCAAACTACACATTCCCAAAAGAAAACCACACCGAAGGAAAAAAATACAAGAAAAAGAGTAGCAAACAAAAGACTCCTTAATAATACTGCAGTCCTTTCAAAATAAGCTAAAAATTATACAAAGAGCCAACAAACTCTTACTCAAAATACCCAAATTTTCTCAAGAAACAGACATAGAAGTCCAACAACAGTTACTCAGCATACAAAAAGAACACACCAAAGACTTCATCCCACAATGGATTACTCATCTATAGAAAATAATACGAGCACACAAAGTCATCGCCCAGGCCATAACCCATAAAAAACAAAACTAAGCAATTAAAGAAAGAGTAGCAACTAGACAACTGTTCCTGGCAATCAACAAAAGCGCAATGATAAACAGTATCATGGACAAACCACACAGGTCCATCATACTAGACAAACCAATTGTTGAGGAAGAGGAAATCAATATAATAACAGAACCAAAAGAAATCAAACACAGGGTTAGGAAATATTTTCAACAATTGATACCTGCTAGAAACATTAAACAACTAATAGAATATCCAGCATAGGAACAAGAATACTCATCTAAAGACTCTATCGACCTTAAATGGTACTGCTCAACTATTACAAAAATATCAAAAGAAGAACTAAAAAAAGCAATCAGAGATAGAAGCAGCAAATCAGCACCAGGAAGAAATCAAATTTCATACCTAGCCTTCAAAAAACTGGGTGATAAGGCCTTAGAAGAAATAAAAAATATTTTCAATCGCATTATCAGGGAAGGCACAACCCCTATAGAATGGAGCAAAGGTAGCATTTACACTATACCCAAACCCAAAGACTGGCAAAACAACTTGGATATCACAAAACCCATTACCCTTTTAGATGCTGAAAGAAAAATCTTCACCAAAATCATTATAGATAGAATAGCCCAGTGTCTAAAAGAATACACAATCCTATCTGAACTAAACTGGGCAACTCTCCTAGGAAACAGTACACAAGAACCCATTCATATTATCAACAACATTATCGAACATCCAAAGAAATCAAAAATAGGCCTGGATACTCAGTCAAGATATGTCAAAAGTCTTTGACTCAGTAAACTTAGCAATCAAATGAATCAAGATCCCAACTCCAATAATAAACATACTTCTAAACATTCTCAACCAAAGACAAAATATCGTCCTGATATGTCATGGACCCACAGAGAAATATAAGGTCAAAAATGGTATTGACCAGGGTGACACAATCTCTCTCCTCTTATGGCGTATCTTCTATGACCCCCTAATCTTCCACATCGTCAAACACTTTTCTGACTACACTATCACCACTAAAAACTATAGGGAAATCAAAGAAGGATGGCTACAAAAAAAGGTATGCATAGCTGTCAGTGCATATATAGATAATACTACCTGGATCACTGACAACAGAAAGGAAATGCAACAAATCATAAAAAAAGCTGAGGAATTCTACTATCTAAATGATATAAAAATCAATCCTCAGAAGTCCTACCTACTCATTATGAATGGACACGATAGTGATTTTAAGCAAGGCATAACAATGGAGGACTACACAATACATGGTTGCCCCCAGGAACACCGGTTAGGATCCTAGGAGTATGGTACGACAGTTCAGGTAGAAAAGACTATCAAAAAACCCTAATTCAACAGAAATTCAAGAAAACCAAATTCCTGATAGGAATAAAAAATTTGACTGATAAACAGATACAATATGTAATCAACCATGTTCTAGTTCCTAGCACAAAATATTTATGCAATGATATGGTGCTCTCTAAAAAAGTATGCAATCTATTAATGAGTAGTATTATATCTACATTCAAACACAAGCTTGGTCTAGCCAGAATAGCTCCCAATAACATACTTTTCAACAAATACAATATAACATTATGTATCTCTGGGACAGACAACTTCTCATACTCTCCACTAATTAGTGCAACAGAATCAACAAGCAGAACAAGGTAGGTGACATAGCAAGAGCCAAATTACAATTCATTTAGAACAATTTTTGATCAATACAGTCCATCTTAAACAAATTAGAACATCCACTAATGAATCTAGGAAAGAACCTCATACATGACACAATCTGGCTCCTGAGAAGACATGGCTTTACCTTTTCACTCACTCCAAATATAGACAGCCTGATACTCATAAAAAAAGTAGATACACCAATAGAAAAAATTATGAGCAAACAATTCTACTCAAAACATCGACAAGCTCTAAAAAAACACAATCTCATATTCACTGGTCAAATACTAAACAGAAGTAAAACCAAGCTCCTGGACTGGTGTCAAATCATCAAGATGGGAAAAAAAGCAGTCCCAGGCCCAACCTCCAACTGGTTCAGTACTATCAGCAGAAAGTTAGAGAAACTAATTGAAAGGAAGGAAATCTCTATCCTCCCAAACACCTCATCAAACACATTCAAACAAGGAGTCTCAACATCTGAAACCTCAACTACTAGACCATATTAGATCTGTATCATCAAGGAAGGCAAGGCGATCATTGGAAAAAAACAACGGAAAATTGATCAACACACAATACAATATAGATATTACACTCAAGAACTAGAAAGCTCTTCCCTTAAGGCATGCTTGGGTTGCAACATCAACACATTAGATGACAATACTGGCAAATACAGTTTTACTGCCACAAAACAATGATCAATTACTATATCAGTGCAAAAAAAGTAAAATATCAACTAACAAAACCAATACTGCAAATAAAGAACTCCGATGGAGAAATAGAGTATCTCCCAACTCCCTGAACACTACTTTCTAAGAATATACAATACAAGACAACACAAACCCACAAGAAGTCGAAACTGAAATCACAATTCCAACAAGAAAGCAAAGAAGCCTAGGAAAACTAACTAACATAATAAAAGGCTCTACAGACTGTCTCACAACCTTAAAAACAATCAAAGAGAAACTAAACAACTACGCAATCTTCGACATCTATACAAATGGCTCCCTAATCAAATTTAGAGACAAAAACTACATGAAACTGGGATGGATTATTATTACTCCAGATCAGGAGATGCACACCTTCCAGGGACAGATAACTAGACACCCCTTCTCAATCAGAGCAGAAATAGCAGCTATTCTAATAGCCCTCAGCACCTTGCCTGAACACAGTACCGCAAATGTATTCATCGATAGCCAAGCAGCAATCAATGGAATCCTGAAAACACTAAGAGAAAGTACCGAAAAAATCATAAAAAACACAAAACTACAACATACTGTTACAGATTTCAGAATGGTGCAAAATACAATATAAAACTATCGCTCTTCAAAGTAAAAGGCCACTCAGGAATCGAACACAATAAAATAACAAATAAACTAGCACAAATCCACCCCTGGAAGAGCATGCTATCAGAAAAACATGAAATTGAGATAGCAGGAATGCATAACCAATATACTGGAATAGCCCCCCAATGGGATAACATCCCCACTGAGGTTCCAGTAAAAATGATTACAAAGAAGCTAACAAATGCTATACACTTGGCAAAATAGAGATTACTAAATAGGACAAGATGCAATTTCAGTAACAGAATTATTAAAGAAACAGACTGGCCTACAACTACAACATACTTGCAACCAACCAAGATAAGTGATCACCACACAACCTGGGAGGACCAAAAGTTAAAAAAATTCTACCTCAGCATATGGAATGAGGAGCTACCAACCAAAAGAAAACTATATACAAGAGCTCCATTATTATATCAAAACAAGGAGTGTTTGATATGCAAAGAACCTGAAACCAACACACATCTCTTCAAGAGCCTACACAATAGACAAAACACTGAGACATTCATAATCAATATGATAGTTAAATATATAGAAACACATGTGGACAAAGACAAAAGCTCAAAGTTCACAGACCAGATACAAAACAAAACCAATCTAAAATACAAGGAATACTTAACAGCAAGTATCAAAGGCATATTCTTTAAAGAATTAACTTGCGAAATCAAAAAAACAATCCTAGACAAACTGACCAGGAAAAGCTGCATATCTCTAATATGCACAAAAATCATCAAACATCTTTATCAAATATGGATAAAAAGATGCGAAGCATTTCAAGAATGGAAAGCATGGAATAGCATTACAAAACAAAAGGAAAAGAAGTTCAAATACGAATCCAAAGAAGAAGATCCAATCTTCATATAAAGAGAACAATTTATAAAAAACCAGTTCATGTATCTGATCAACAAATTTATAACATAATGGATAACAGATTTCATAGATAACTTTTATATCTTAGAAATTTATTTTAGTACTAGCCCAGCCTTAGCAGGTTAGCCCCCACTAAAGGGGTGGCAACAAGTCGCAAGGTGAGTTCCTCCTAGTAGACTGGTAGTATATCCTAGAAATATTCTTTGTAATAATACTGTATAAATACAAATAAAACAAGGCCAAACCAGCATTCAAAAAAAAAAAATTAAAAATTAAAAATCAATTATCAAATAAGCTTTTTACTTGAATAAGGTTCAATGCTTTAGTAGATATTAATGAATTTTTCATCATATCAAAAAATAAGTGATTAAAATATGTATATTTCAAATCTATATAGAGAATCAAATTTTGATTAAATCTCAACTATTAAGCTGGATACTAGCTTTTTGGCTAATATATTATTTATAATTTCTTAGTCAAAAACTTGCTCAAACCAATTATAAAATAAATTTATAATACTAATATAATCTTAACAAATATAAACTAATTGTAACAATTATTCTAAAGTACCAGATAAATATACTGTATATCAGAAATATTTTCAAATGAGTATTATGAAAATTTTGAAAGATTTATTTATGCTGATATTAAAAATTTAATTTTTTTAACTATTCAAATTATAAAATTACTAGCCAATAATCTTTATAAAAATTGTCTGATATGTTTTTTATAAAACCTATTATAGCAAACTGATTAACAAGTCTGTCACTAATAATTAAAAGCTTACATAACTTGTAAATAGAAAGATCTGTTCTTATGTTATACATACAAAAATAAATATATAAAGATAGAGATGTAAAAAAATTTGAATAAGTCTTAAGATAGTTTTCTTTAAATTACTTATAATTTTACTGTTATAACAATCTATTCAAAAGATTCGTCTTAAGATTTATTATTAATTAAGTCATTGAAAAAAATTATATTTATATATTTTTATACATAGGACTATTACATAACTACTATATCTATTCTAATTACTTTGTGGTCAACTAATTTTCTAGTACCTCAGCTTATAGTTTTTTACCTTTTTGACATGAATGGATTGTTTATACATTTTTTTATCTTGTAATAAGTATAGTAATAGTTGAAAATTGATTGTTTCATATAAGCTTCAGTCGTGTGATAATCATTTGTCATATGACTATAGCAAAAATCCTGAACTTGATCTGACTTCTTTGATCTTTAATACTATACAATAAAAGAATAAAAATACTAGTACTAATTATATATATGAAATTATTAAAAATATTAAATATCAAAATTATTATCAAAGGTAAAACTCTTTCCGCTGATCCACATTTTTTCAAAAAATTTCCTTTTTTGATAATTTTCTTGAAAAAATCACAAAAACTCTT
>CAJVPT010002529.1:0-17425 GCA_910592055.1 Acaulospora colombiana
ACATTATAAATTTTCGCATATTTTTAAAAATTTTCATTATGAAAAAACTCCGGAGTTTTTTATTATAAAAATTTTTCGAAGATCTTCAAAGATTTCTGGAGATTTTTCAAAAATTTTCAAAAACTTTTTTTATGGTGGAGATCTCTGGAGATCTTCACCCAAAAAATTTCCTGATAATAACTTGGTATTTTTTATTTTGAAAAAGACTTATTATAATCTTTATAAAATCTTTTAAAACTTTGATTCTTCTTATTGTTTTTACCAGTATATCTAGACTAATTGTATCATATGCTTTTGCAATATCTTGAAAAAGTATACATAGTTCTTTTTTGTTTTTTTTTGATATCTTCACAAATATTGTTAAAAATCTGAATTGATTCTACTATACTTTCTTCTGACAATTCTTTATAGTTTATTCTTTGAGAATATTATTGGTTTTACAAATATTTTCTATGCTATTGATAAGGATTTTGATAAAACACTTTTTTATGATCTCTAATAAAATAATATGTCTGATATTTGAGAGTTCATAATCCCAAGGTTTAGGTTTAGCTATAGTATATATATGACTTTGTTTCTAATATTTCAAAGTAACTTTCCATCTTAAGAAGTTATTTAATATTCTTTTCAAGGAATCCTTTTCTTTTTGACTTATATTTTCAATATTTTATAACTGATTTGGGATTTTCCTAGAGCTTTGTTATTGGGAAGTGTTCTCAGTGTTTCACTTAATTCTTCTTGTAAAATTGATTCAAGTAATTTATTGTATCAAGCTGTTTGAATATATTCTTTTGATTTGTACTCTTCTTTCTAATCTTCTGATAAACTGTTATAACTAGTATTTCTTTTTCTGAAAGTCTAATAGTAATACCATTTTATTTTCTTTTCTATTTTATCTTTTTGTATTGTAATGTATTCATTATTATTTTGCTTGATCTTAACACTATCTAATACTATTTTACTTCTTGTTCAGTTGGTTAGAAAGCTGATCATCAGTCTTTAATTGTTTCTCAGATTATCATATCTCTATTTCAAAGTAGTTTTATTGTCATCTTTTATTTTTTTGACTTTCAATCTTTGATATATACATTTGAAACCTTTTTTTTTTAATTACTAGCTCAGCTATATTTATTAATGATAATAGAATAAAATTCAATTATTAAGAGTGCTATTAAACTTCTTAAAATCTAATAGTTTACTGGATTGTATTTTACTACTCTAAACTAGGGAAAACTAATTTAAAATTACTTTCAAACTAGTACTAAAAATATAAAAAAAAAAATACCAAAGTGCTATCAAATAAAGACCTAAATTTTTTTTATTAATAATCATCTATTGAGACTAATATCAAAAAAAAAGTTAATACCTATTGATTATTTATCAAAGTACTATGTCTCTTTATCTTTGAAAGAAAGAGAATAGACTTCTTCTATATTTTCTTCTTTTCAGATATGAAGGGAATAGTTTTAGAGATCAGCTTTATTGATATTATCTTATCTGAGAGTTTGTCTAGGAGACTACTTATCCAAAAATCAGGTGTAACCTACAGTAAGAAGGGTATCTTAAAACCTGTAAGGGGTTGATTATCCAATTCTAAAGATAATACCAGCTTCAAGCATAAGCTGTTTATTTAAAAAGATGCAACTCTTTCAAAGTCAGGTTAAGTTTTTAGGGAATTTTTCAATCTGACAATAGTTTTCAATGAGTACTTTCACTAGAAGTAAATTAATAAGTACCACTGGCAGCTCAGATGACTATACTAGAAAGGAAGTTATGTTAAAAGTCTTGATATTGGTCTTCAATTTGTGGTTCTTTCACAAACTATGAATTAGAAATAAAAATTCATCAGCTAGAAAAACCCTTTTGTTTATCTTGTTTGTTTTTTATAAAATTGTAACAAATTCTTACTTATCTATAAGAGCTGCTAAAACCTACTTGGCTATCAAAGATAGATGACTTCAATACTAAAAATGATTGAAGTGTCTTATAATCTTTACTATTATTGAATAGATTCTTTCTTTTTCAATTTTTGTTGAAAAATGAAGTTTCAACAAATAGACCTAAGTATATGCAATTCTTAAAGTACTTATATTGGATTAAGTTGATGACTATAGTAAAAATAATACTTATTTATAAGGGATGATATGGAAAGAGATATGTGAGACATATATATTATATGTCTTGTTTATCTTTTGTTATTGATGGTATTATCTAACTCCAAATCTCTAATCAATAAAATTCTAGTAGATCTGGTATATACAAAAATTCAGAGTCAGGAGGGGTAAAATTTTTCAAAAAATTTGAAATTTTGTTTATATGCTTCAGAAAGCTTGGGGTCTAATGAATTTTCTAGAGGACAAGATCACTACACATGGCATAGCCTTTATCGAATACTCTTCTTGTAGACCTGCCTACCCTATTATAGAGTTTTGAAGGGAAGTCTTTAATCAAAAGTCTTTTTCCTAAGTATTTTTTTTTGCCATTAGAAGTTCAGGTTTTATCTTATTCACTTTTGACTTGAAACTGATACTCAAGCTAATCAAAGAGATGAAGAAAAAATAAAACTAAATAAGAGATGCTTTATAGTATGTTTACAAAGTGTATTTGGTGATTGTATAATAACTTTATTAGTATAAAAGTATAAAACTTTTGACAAATATTGCTTTGAAATTAGTAGTAAAATTGATTAGTAGAAAGATTATCTTTTTTAATTGAATTTGAAACCTTCTATATGATCTGGGATATCTTTTTTCAAGGATTTCTATAGCATATTAGAGATACTATATTGGATACATTAGTTCTCAATCTAATGACTTGAACTATAAGTACTATTATTAAACTAAGAGCCTATAGTTTATCTATTTCTTTTGATATTTCTGCTTTATTATAAAGTTCTTTAAGTTGTAGAGCTTTTCTATAGATAATGAATTCAACACTATATTTGTAATGCTTTTCTTTTAACTGGATTGTTTTCTTTGTTACCAATTTGTTAAAAACTATTTTATTTAACAGTTTCTTAAAGGTTTTCTATAGCTTGTTTGCCTAAACCTTCTTTTTATTTTGATTAGATTCTTCTTGAAACAAAGGTTCTAGTAATATTTTAAATTTATGGTCTACACTTTTATGAAAAGCTTGCTATTGTAATGATAATATTTTCTTTATATCAATTCTTCTTAATATATTTATAGTAGACTTTATAATTCTGTTTCTTGTGAAAAGATCTTTGTCATGTAATGTTATTAGAAATATAGTGTAGTCACTACCCATAATATCTTTTATGTCTTAATTATTGAATTAAAGTATTAAATAACTTGTTAGACTATAAGAAATTCAAATATAGTCTATTTCACTACTACTTGTTAGATTTCTTCTTGTTGGAAATTTTTTTTTTTGTCTTTTCATATGGCTTGTATATCTATAAAGTTCCATTTGTCAAGGATATTAAATAATAAGATTTCCAGCCATTAGGATTATTTCAAGCCATTAGGATTATTTGAAGCTTGCTTTAGAGAAAGTCTTTTTATCCTCCAATGGATTATAGTTCACATTAAAATCTCCCATTACTATTGTGTGAAAGTCTTGTTCATGTTTTCTTTTAATAAAGTTTGTTATCTTATTCTATATTATTTTACACCTTATTTTATTAAAAGGAATATAGATCTGTATAGATCAAATATATGGATTATACAAGAACAGATAGAATCTTCAATATCTTTAGAAGACATGGAGGAGAAAGCTTTTGAAAGAGAGGAGGGAAAGAATTATATAGAAATCATTAAAGATTAAATCTATTATGATACTAAATGATTTGGTTTTTAACTGTAGACAGAATTTAGAATAATCTATAGTAATGATCTGTAGGCAATGATTTTATTAATTAGAGGATTTATTCAAATTAGTAAAGGAGTGAAACATCATTCCCTAAGTTGCATCTAGAGAAATAGTTTTTCGATGATGGATGAGTTAGTTATGTGAAAGTCAAAATATCTTATAAATATCTTTGTTTATATACAATAAAAATATACCATATTAACCTGACTGCAGGTTAAAAAAAAAAAAAAGAAATATAGATCTATATAATATAGATCTTCTTTTTTTTTATAAGCATGTTAATAACAATAATATATCCTTTTTCTTTTTCTACTGATGCAACTTTTTTTTTTCAAATCACTTTTAATTAAGAGACTGACTTCTTCCCAAATAATGTGTCTTTGTTGATACTGTTGTAATCAAATTTATATTTGACCAGTGTATCCAAGTGAAATTGCTTTTAAAAAAACAATTTTCAAAGAAAAAATTAAAGAAATAGTTTATAATAAAGAAATATTCAAAAAGAGATTCACCAAGAATCCTTTAAACAATGTCACACAGTGTTTTACAAAAAATATAGTTCGCTCAGAACCCAAGTTTATTAATAAATCAAGAAAACTAGAACAATTCCTTGAATCCTAAAATTAAGAGAAAATATTCAATCTTCTAAAAGAAAAGTGAAGTTATAATCAAACTTCCAAAGTCAAGTGAAGCTATCTACAAACTTATCCTACTTTTGAGCAAATTATGACTGCTTATATACTTGTAAAAATGGGCCACTTGGGCCTCCTAGGCCTCCTGGGCTGCCTGATCTACAGTAAATTATGTCATGTGCTACATTTGATAAAGTGATCTACGCTAATCAAGTACCAATAAGAATATCAAAGAATATCAAAGAAATAATTATAAATAAATAGATAAAAATAGAAATATAATGAAAATCATGACTAAAAATAACTATCCAATGGTAGTAGATGCTATTTTTATCACAGTAATAAAGAAGAATTAAGAATAGATTCAAGCTATCAAATTAGTGAAGAAAAAATTATTAAAGATAATATAAAAAAAGGTACATATTAGTTCCACTTGATAGAAATATTTAATGAAATCATAAGTTAAATGAAATAATAACTTTTTATTTTGATGAATTATTAATTGATTATAAAAGTAAAGAAAAGAAATAGAAGCAGTATAGATTCAAATAGAAGAAATAGAAAAAGAAATCAAATTTCAGATAGGGGTAAAAAACTGGCTGTTATCAATAAGAACAAAAGTGATAATAATAGGTGTTATATTACTAGTTGTTTTTATTAAAAGTAGAGTCAAGATCTATACAAACAAGCAAGCTTGTATCTTTAAATAGAAGAAATTAAAGAAATAAGATTTTAATAAGACACATGATTAAAAAAGAAAAACTGATTTCTATAAATATAAATATTAGATATTGTAAAGAAAAAATATTTGAACCTTAAGCTGATCAAGGTTAAGGTCTATTCCAGTGATAAATACAATAAAGAAGTAGATACTATAGTTAAATAAGCCCTTCAACTTCCTGTAATAGAATAGAAGAATCTTATATCATTCAAAATTATTATAAAAATTAAATGGCAAAGTATAACACTGGATACTTTAATAAAAAATTTTATCAAAAAAGTAAATAGCAAGACAATAGCCTATTAATGAATATAATAGAATAAAATCTAGGAAAAATGGAGTCAGTAAATACAAGATTAATATAAATATATATAGAACCTTATATAAAATAGAATTAAGGATAGGTATATATTTCATACTTCATTTAAAGACTTTTATAAAAAAAAACTTTCTTGTAAAATTGACAAATGATGAGTTATTGATTTTGACAAAACTAACTATAAGAAAATCTGATCTTTATAAATAAGTGGTATATATAGAATGCAGTAAAGATATAGAAACAGTAAATCAATTACAAGAATATTTAGTATATAAAAAGAAATTACAAGAAGCAAAGTAAAAGTATTAGAAGAGATATTGAAGAAATTTAAGAAACTTTTTCAAAAGAGAAAAGAGAAAATAAAAAAAAAGATATATAACTAATTATGAAAAATAAAGAGAAAATAAGAAAACTAGATAAGATAATCTTCAAATTTATATAAGAAGTTTTAAAAGTGGTTATGGAATATTAAGCTTTTGTACAAAACTTATGAAAAGTAACTGGCTCATTGCAATGACTGATTTTAAATATTATAGTAAAAAAATAAGATAAAAAGCTTATAGATAGGTTATAAAAATACAAAAAAAGATTTGTAATTATATTCAAAAAGAAATTTAAAATAAAAGATATGAAAATATGATTAAATAGAAAGAATCACAGAGAATTAACAGAAAGGATAAAATAAAAAGACCGGGTCTAAAAGTCTAAAAGATTAAAATCAAGATCACGAAACAATCAATTTTTAAAAAAGAAAGATTGAATAATAAAAATTTGAAGCAGATCATAATAAAAAAAAATTAAATATAAAATAAATTAGTTAGGTTTTGATCTTTATTAGAGTTTTGTAAAGTAATCTGTAGTAGTAACTTATAGACACTGATATTAATAGTTGAAAGGATATTTACTTAAACTATTAGTGAAATAATAAATTATTCCTGAAGTCACACTTGAAGTAACAATAGTCAAGATGAGTGAATTAGTTAAAGATTTAGCTTTAGTATTATATTAATATATAAAGTTTACAAAATATTTAATAAAACATATATAACTAACCTAACAAAGAAAAAAAAAAACTATAATTTCTAAAAACAGGTACCTTAATAATTTTGGCTATAGAAATTTTCTTTTATTTGTAATATCTATATTAATATTAAAGAAAAAAGAAATAAAATCAATTAAATAAAGAAATATTTTAATAATAATTAATTTAGAACTTTATTCTTAGATAGAACATTATTTCAATTATTTAAGAATATATTGTAATTACATAGTGATATAAGGATTATAAATTGATATAGATATTTCAAAAATTGAAAAAAATTTTATTCTTAAGATAAATTTTTGATCAGAAGAAAAATGAACTTTTATTATTTTATTAACTTAAACTCTTTATAAATGTTATAAGAAAATAACTTTTTAAGATTAAGATAATAATAAAAAATAATTGATGGCTTTAGTAAAATAATAATCCTAAGTATATAAGTTGCTAAGCAAAAAGTTTTTTTTTAAAGAAAATATGTCTGACATAACAAATTGGATATCTAATAGTCCTGATTTTAATTTGATAGAGGATCTATAAAAGCTAATCAAAAGAAATATAAAAAAAAAATCAGTAAAATTTAGATAAATTGACAATCTATATGAAGAAAAAATTGTAATAAATACTTTAAAAAATTATAAAAAATTTAGTAAAACTAATAAAATTATATAAGGTGATTATTAAAAAAAAAAAGATAGAATTAATTACCTTTAAATAAAAAAATAATCATTTTTTTTATAATTGTTTATAAAATAAATTGGTTTATCCTTGTATATATATATATATAGAAATAATACATAATTAGATTGATATTTATAAATTTCATATTATAAAGATTTCAATAATCAATTATTAGCCTTAAAATTATTCTTGTATATTACTATACATTAATAAAAGACATTTGTCTTTTGTTTATTTTATTATTTAAAGAATAAAAAATCAAAAAAAAAATTTATATACTTCAATGGATTGCAAAATTGATTTGATGGATTCTAAATATTTTATTATAGAAAAACTTGAGAAAAAAAGTATATTAGTGGTCAAAATTACATAAATTCTTGAAAGATCAGGCAATTGTATCAAAAATTATATTAGATATCTAAAATCAACCAGAAATTCAGATTATTTAAGAAAGATAAATAAGAATTGAAAACTACTTGTGGATCAATGCTTTGAGCAATTAATTATTTATAAGATAAAATCCAATTCAGAAATCTGGAGAATGCCAAAACAACTAATTGTTGCTAAATTTTTAACTAAGCCTACATTTTCAATGACCTTGAAAAGAGTTTTAAACAGAAATGGTATCTATTTCTATATTGCATGCAGAAAAATTAATAATTAGTAAAACTAATCATATAAATGATTAAGATTGACGATGTATTTTATGGACTGACGAATCCTAAGGGTCATAAAGATGAACTCTATGATCCAAATTGTACCCAAACAACCGTTAAAAGTAATCATAAATCTATAATGGTTTAGGGATGTATAAATGAAACCAGTTTACACTATCTACTTCATTCTACGTCACGTATGAATAGTGAAGAGTATGCAGATATTGTTTTTGAAACCATTTATCCAATAATTATGATTTCTGATGAGACGATACTTCAAGAAGATAATGTGCCTATCCATAAATGTAAAGTTGTGAAAAAGCTTAAATCTGAGCTTGGAATTGTGACTATGGAGTGGCCCCCACAATCATCCAACCTCAGTTCAATTGAGAACGTATGGTGAGAGGTCAAGAGCTGGATCCATAACCACAAACTTGAATCCTAATTAGAAGAGGTGGTTACTGCGGGATGGAGTAATATTCCATCTAAAAAAATTATTGAGTTTATTGATACTATGCCTGAACGTGTTAAAGAATGTATTGAAAAAAGAAGGAGTTATATAAGAGTAAAAAATAAAGCGAAAAAAATTGTGATATAAGATTTACAAAAATCGACCTAATCATGTGTTACCTCTGTATGCGAGCCAGAAGTATACACAAACACTTAAAATATTTAAGAGAATGTTTCACATTCGGCTTTATTTCGAAGCTCATTAATTTTCGATTTCACCAACCATTAGCAGTTGGGATAAATCCCTTAAATTGGATGAGTAGAATCAATCGACATAATCTATATTTCAGCCCGGACGATATGGTCAGTGTTCGTTTTTTGCTCATTCTCTTTGTCGTGGGCGAGACAGCGAGTCAGTCGCCAAACCCTAGCGTCTCGCATAACCGTCTTATGGAAATGGAAGTCCTGGTTTAAAAGTGCAAGAGTTTAAGAAGAGAAGCCTGTATCAAGAAAAAATATTAATGTGAGACACTAAGAAGTAACTCGTCAGGCCTTTTTTTTTTTTTTTTTGTGCGTGCTGATTTCTTTGTAGCCTTTTTCCCTTTTCTCATATTTCTTGCTTCTTTAGTTTACAACACGTTTCTTACACTTGTTCTTCTTTCTTCCATTTTCCTCTCTCTTCTTAATGCATCTACGGTATTTATACAATTTGCTAGAACATCGCTAACTTTTTATGCTTTCTGGAGTCTATCCTTTACAGTATAATTTCCACGTCACTTTTCAGACTATCATGGCTGTGACCCAAAGTTTCTTGTGTTTCGCGGCGCTGTTATGTTACTACTAATGTATTCTTGCCTTGTGTTTTCGACTTCGCGTGTAGATCGCGTCTTGTCACGTGACCAAAGCAGCATGCTATGCGCGTGACATGCAAATAATTATTTATACAGCCTAATATTATTTTTCTGAATTCAACATATCACAGTTTCTTTATTCATATACAGTATACAGCCACGTTTCCGCCTCAACTTGCATGTTTTAGCTTTTAGATCTGTACATTAATCCGATAACTTGTTCAATCGATGCTAAGAAATTGATCTGGTAAGCATGGTGAAATACATGTATCAATTAAGGGATCGGGGAATAGCAAACCTCCAAAGAACGAAATATTGCATGCACCGCTTCACATGAGGGCAACTCTTTTGATGAGACAAACAAAGAAACCTTATCAATCATTCCAAAATGTTAGATTCCTAAAGATTCATTTGTAAGCCTGCAACAAAAAATGTCAGTCTTCTGTCAGAAGTTACTATCCATCTTAAAATATATTTATCGATTACTTAACAATGATTTTCATATAATTGTTGATGGTAGAGTAAGAATTATCGTCATTACTCTATTTGGGTAATTATTTTCGAAGGCGGACAGGGATTTTTCGGACCTTATAATTGTGATCCTAAAATTTGCATTATATACGTATTATTAAAAAATGGGGGCCGAAAAAATCATATTTAATATTTTGATCGCCTTCAAGAATAATTGCCCATTTATCATTCCAAATTTTGGGGGTCATCTTGTTGGAAGTCCCCAAGACTTCACAAATGAAACTTTTAAATATGTTTTGTCGGAGAATCCTTTCTATTATAATATCAATAATACAGCATATACTCATAATAAGATTTTTCTCCTGTTTATTACACCTTTTCGGCTTTCAACTAGCTGTTGCTCAGACCCAAAGTTCTCAAATATGATAAAAAATAAATGAGATTAATAAATCTAACCTAATATATAATATTTTTTGATTTCGATCTAGACTCATCCTGATGGCCGGGGCATCAAAACAAATCATAAGTTCTCCTTGTTATTTAATGGTTTGAGGTGTTCCATGTATGACCTTAATATTGTATATGGATGTTTAGTATAGGTAATTCTTGTTTGGGTAATGGAATAATGATTAATGGAACGAAAGTGATGATTAAGAACATGTAGCATTGTAATTACCTCTACATTATCAAAATGAATTGATCATCACACCTAATAAAAAAAATCACTAGTCAATTAATTCGTTTTATCTCGTGGAAAACACTTGGCCGGTTTATGTTGCCCCGTCAATTCAGTATATGAAATTCAAGATATTAGTAAATTTATCTACAAAATTATTAAATAAAGAAATACTTACCAGATCTTGGGGCTTGCATTTGGTATGAATTTACGAAGAGAATTAAAACATTTAACAATATCAACTTTATCAACAATAAAATTATTATTAACAATTAGGTGATGGTGTAGGTTATTCCCCTCCTCTAATTCATGTGTTTATCAAAATGTCCATATAATTCTCATGCATCTTGTGAAGGACTTGATGAAGTAGATCTTTCATTTTCATGAGGTTGCGATGAAATTATATCACAAGAGAAAAATTTCTCGAATTTTTTTCTATTTGTTATTGTCCGAAGTAATAAAACATGGGTTACAATCAGAAAATTGTAACATTAAAATTCTCAGTCAGAAGACAATTAACAAAGTTTACTACTTTACTTTGTAAAATACTGCTTAATCTTATGTCCAATGTTCCACCTTGATAAGCCCACATTTGTGAATATTGGCTAAATTGATTACGTGAACATTCGGATCCCTACTTCCTTGCTAGTGTGTGATCGGTCACATATCCTAGCAACAAAAGATTTAAAAATGAATTATATTTCAATGTCTAGATTTTTCATATGGTCTCCCTATCTCGTTAGAATGTCAAGTAAGCTTAAGACTCGAAGTAGGCAATTCCAGTCCAGTTCGGCTTAGAAGCCTTTGCCTTAGCATCAGATAAGCTTAGAGGTTATCCCAAACCTGTACTACTTTCATGGCTCGGCTTAGAGACTTGAATGGCAGAGAAGCTTAGAAATTCTTGCCACGCCACAGTTTCCTAGTTTACATTTCAAAAATAAAAATTACTTGCCTTCTTCTTCTCGATATTTACGGTTTCCAAGAGGCGTGATGTATTGTCCTATCTTATTTCTGAGTGGTTTTACATTACTCTCATTTAGGAACCCTATAATGCTTTATTCGTATTCGCGAATCACGTACTGTATTTTTCTGACATACTGTATAAAGTAATGGGAGAATAATATAGGGGTAGATCATACTACGATTCATATAGTGATTAGCGATCACATGATCGTGTAAAAATTTTCTAAAATTAAACTCGCAGACTCGGGATCCCCAGTGTTAACTATCCTATGCCATAATGTTTGCCCGCTCTCCAATGATGATTTAAAATCCACTTGATTTGCCCAAATAATTTCCTGATAAATTTTACAATAATAATATATGCATGCCATTAAATGTTTTATTTGAAAATAGATATAAACTCAACGAAAATAATAAATGTGATAATATGAAAAAGAATATTTATAGAAACGAGACTAATCCTCGGTTTTCAGGTATAGCAAAAAGTCGGTCATACGCAGTTGGTTTAGTGAGTGTTGATCCAGTAAAGTACTTATTTAGCAAAAACCCCATTTATAATTCCAGAAAGAACAATCTTTTCGAAGTCTTTTTTTTTTTTAAAAGTATTATACTAATATGACTCTTTACGACAAAATACAGTATTATTTTATTATGGTAACCCGATTTCTAAAGGGATTATCTTTGCTTTATTTATTTATTTAAATGCATTCATGAGAATAGTGTGGGCGTATGTATATTACAAAAATTCACATATATATATATATATATATAATTTAAACCTCAATGCGTGGTAACATTATTGATTAACATTAGTCTAGATAGTTTAGTTTTAATATTATTAAAATAATTATAATTTAACGTCTTGAAAATTGTTGAGACAAAAATTCCTACAAAATAACGAAATAAAGAATCATCAGTAGTGATCTCATCTATTAAAAAAAAAAAAAAAAAGGAAGGTTGTAATTACATATGTCATAAAGATTATGGCACTTGAAGGAGCAGCCCTAGCTACAGTAATACCACATCCACGATAAAATCCAGGTATGCCATTATTTTTGTATATTTCTTTGCCAACCCTGAAAAATCCTCTTTTTACAACTTTTTTTCCCATATACAACATCATCTCTTCATCCGTTTGCACCTGGCTTTTGATCGAATCCACCGGAAAAATTGTTATGTTATAGGCCATTCCGGCGCACGCCCCGGATATCATTAATTGTATCGCACTTAAATCTGTCTTCCTAGATGGTGATAAACCATCAATGCTCATTGATCTCTCTCTTTGTTTCATGAATAATCTCGAAACAAATTCATAAGTCCCAAACCATGCAGCCCCACCAAACGTTTCACGAATCAGCGTGCCAAAATGACCACGATAAAGTCCACCTATTCCGTGTTCTTTTATAGTGTATTTAATGATTGACATCGGGCCTGTGTACGCTGGACGTGTTGCTACCACAGAAGGCTCATTCCTTGTTGCCGCCATTGGTATTTTTCCATATGTGAAGGTTTCTTGAACTTGCAGCTTACATTTGATTAGTTCCAAAGGAGTTAGCGTGAATGAGGTCAACGATCCGGATATACCACCTGCTAAACATAATTGATACATGCTAAGCGGAGCTTGATTCACGACAATATCCTTTTTATACAAAAGATGTCGTTCACTAGACGGAGTTGCATGTTCTATAATCATCATTTGAATCTGATTGTAAACCAGGAATAGCATTGCATTCTCTAGCATTGCTCCTACCATGGGTGGCGACATTCCCTAAACAATTAAATCCAATGTTAACACCGTGTAAATAATTCTATTAAAGCACCTTTTAACCTATCTACCCTGTAAAATCCCCAAATTCCTTCCTTTTTAAATGTCTTTTTGAAGCAATCCAAGGGACCCATAAAAATAATACGTTCGGGAAGTTGAGTTTGAAGCCTTGTCTTCACCGTATCAAATGGATATTCAAAAACTTTGCCGGTCATTCCTGCAACCTATTTGATTTATTGCAAAGAAAAATCTTTTTTTAATAAAGTAATTTTTTCAATAAAAGTCAAAAATTCGACAAAAAAAAAAAAAAATCTTATACCGAGCCAAATATCGCATTCTTTATACCCTCACTAGTTTTATGATGGGTTGATGCCATCGCTTCCTGTTTGTGAACTTCTATGGGTATTGGAGAAATTGCTTTTTCCATGTTAATGATGTGAGGTCAACCCACCCATTACGATATTTATATGGGCATTCTAAAACGAGTTACACAAAAATCGTGATATAAATGGTAAATGTCGAAAACAATCGATTATCCCATTTATCTCATAAAGATAACGATAATTAAATCAAAGATTAGACGTAATTAGCCGGTGTCGCAAACAATAACAAGTCATTGGTCCTATTTTTATGAAAACCCCACATTAATCAATATACAGCGTATCAAATTTAATTTTATCAAGTACGTGATGTAGTAAAATAACCTCCAAAGCGTCTATTATTAGCAGAGTATTTAAAATAATAAGATATTGCATCAATTTAAAAAATATCATGCGAATAAAATTATTTTCGATACAATATTCAAACCAATAAATTTTTGTAAACTATATATATACTGTAAGCAATTAATCTTAAATATAAATTTTAAAATCATGATAAATTTGAAAATTCCGAATTTTTATCGTTAGAATACTTTAATTTTTTATTATATATTAAGATAAATTCTTAAAAGAGGATATAAAACAACAATTAAATATTTTTTGAATTACAACAATTCTCTATTGCTTAAATTATTGATTTATAGTATTCTCAAAATTTTGTCATTACTAAGGTAAAAAGTTATAAATTTTATTTTCAAAAAAAAAAATAATTAATTAATTAGTAAAATTTCATATATTAAATATTTTAAAAATCTATTATTAATTATATAATGAAATAAAATTTTTATTGTAGAATAAAAAAGTTTATAATTTAATATAAATAATTAAAATTTTTAATTATATTAATTTTGATTTTTGATATTAAAATTTACTTTTTATTTTTAAAAAAAATATTAAATAAAAATCATAATAACTTTATGTTTATTTAAATATGGTAACTTATAAGAGGGAGTCTTGCATTACCTTCCATTTTTATTGACAAATATATATAAAAATCAAAAATTTCAAAATAATTAAAATTAAAGATTTTGTTAATAAATATCAATTTATTTATTTTAATAAAACATTTATTAATCCTAATATTATAAAATAATCAAAATTATAAATTATAAATTATACAGTATATAAATTTATTTATTTTTATAATACTTAACAAATTAATCTTGTATCAATTTATATATAAAAGAATATATTTAAATTGATAATCAATAAATAATTCTTATATTAATTATAATTTAATTTTTTTGTTATAATATCTGCAACTAGACTCAATTTAATTTATTAATTAATAAAAATATAAATATATTTTTATTTAAACAATATAATATACTATATATTATAACTAAATATTTTTAAATAAATTTAATTTATTATAAATAATAATACTTTATAAGTTTGATATTATTTTGCTTGATAATAAATTTTAAATAAAAACTCTTTTAATCTATCATATCACTAAAATATAAAAAATCATAAAAAAAAATAAATTGAAAAAATAATATTAAAAAGATATAAAT
Organism: Acaulospora colombiana; assembly: GCA_910592055.1. NCBI lineage: Eukaryota > Fungi > Glomeromycota > Glomeromycetes > Diversisporales > Acaulosporaceae > Acaulospora > Acaulospora colombiana. The sequence continues at coordinate 14,953 of CAJVPT010002529.1, forward strand.
ATAATATAAGAAAATAAAAAAATTTTTTAAAATTCTTTAGAAAAAGTATAATAAAAACTCTTTTTATTGATCCTTTATCCATATACAAAAAAGATGTTTACAAGAAATTTTTTATTTCTTTACTAATAAAGTCTTAATATCATTCTTAAAGCAAACTCTTTCTTTTGTTTATATTTATTTTCAAACAAAAACTTGACTTCCTATGATCTAGAAAATCAAGAAACACCTTCTCTATCAATAGCAAGAAAGTTCTGTAAAAAAGAAAAACTAATAGTATAGTATTTAAAGTCTTTTATATTGAAATACTACATATATATAGAGATTTCTAGTAGTGAAAGGTGATAAATATCAAGTCATATTTCAAGATATCTATTCATTATATTTTCTCTCTTATAGTTACTCAAAATTTTTTTTTAGTTTTCTAGGGAATTTTGCCTACCTCAGTTTAATCCTGAATTTTAGATAACACATTCTATTGCAAAATATGATTGATGAATATGAAATATATTATTAACTGAATATAAATAAGCACCTACTGATAAATATAGATTCTTAAAAGAGGAGGTAAGGACAAAAGTCAAATGTTCACCACTAGAAAACATTAAAAATTTTAAATCAATAACTATAAAAAAACTACATATAATTGTTTTCCATTATTCAAATCATTAATTTATAGTATTTCTTGACTTTTGTCCCTATTGAAGTAAAGAATTATAAATTTTGTTCTTCAAAAAAGGACATAAATGATCTGCAAAATTTTATATATTAAATACTTTAAGGACCTATTATTAACGAGTCTCTAAAGTATTTAACATGTAAAATTTCACAGATCACTTATGCCCCTTTTTGAGGAACAAAATTCATAGCTCTTCACTTTAATAGGGACAAAAATCATGAAATACTATAAATCAATGATTTGAATAATGGAAAACAATTGTGAGTAGTTTTTTTATGGTTATTAATTTAAAAATTTTAATATTTCCTAATAAGTGACATTTAACTTTTGTCCCTGCCTCCCTCTTTAGGAACCCATTTTTACTTATCATTACCTACTGATCACTTCATATGTTCTGATAATGTTATTAGTGAAAAAAAAAATCTATTGTATGAAATCCTTAATTTCTCCAAATAAAATATAACTGAAGCAAAAAAATAATAAAACTATTAAAACAGGTACTAAATTTCTTAAGTTATAAAAAAATAGTTATTTATTCAAGCTGAGGTTTTCAACTTCTTATAATCCCAGTCAGGCAAAGTACACAAAGAAGGTTATTTCCTTATCCTAGTCAAGTAATAAAATCAAAAAACAGAAGATTGTAAGCCACTACCTTTTTTTAGAATTGAGATTACATTTCTTCAAACATTATATAATAATATTATAATTGACAAGGATCCCCACTACTTTGTGAGACCCTTCTATCATTTAAGGCAAAAAGACTGTTGAGAAATGTAACTTTTTGAGCAATGAAAGATGCTCACTAGTAAAATTCCTTTAACTAGACATGGCTGCTAGAAGATATTGGTAGTTATATAATATAACTGAAAGGTCATATAAAAATCTAAGATTTATTATAAGATATTGCTTAATATGAATAAATATAAAATCAATATCAAAAGAAAAAAAGCAACAAGCAAGACATTAGATTCAAGTAGGTAATAATATCTTAGACAATTGCAAGAAATAATTAAAATTACAAATAAATAAGTTTCTTAGATAATTAGGAAGAAGAAGAATATTTCAAAAGAATTGGTTTCTAATGAGAGAAGGTTTCTAATAGCAATTCTTTAAAGAAAATGAAGCACTTTTATTTTTATTTTTTTATTTTCTCTTCATATACATACATTTGTGTATTTTTAGATATTCACTTCCTTTTATTTTTCCTTTTACCTATTGTAGTTTCTTGAAATCAATTCCTTGGGAGATAATAGACAGTGACAACCTGCTAACAATTATGGATAAGTTAGAAGGATCTTTACTCAAAATTTATTCCAGAGCAAAATATTATTCCCAAAGTTGCACTTAGAGGCTTAAGCTCATTTGAGATTTAATAACAATTGATAAGTAAGTCAATATAAGATTTAGTTTAGTTATAATATAATTGTCCAATATATCTCTATCAGTTTTCTTAAAGATTAATAAATATGTTATATTGGCTTGATCACAGGTTTAAAAAAAAAATTAAAATTAAAATTCTTTGGTTTTTTTCAAAAATTTATTTTTTAAATCTTTTTTCAATAAAAAATATTTTATTGTGAAATTTTTTTTTCTAATTATCTAAAAAACTTATTTCTTAATAATTTTAATTTTTTCTTATATATTATTTGAAAAAAATTATTATCTATTAAGTATTTTTAATTTCAGAAATATAGTTAGTTCTAACTTTTATTAGATAATAATTTTTTTTTTTTTTTTTTTAAATTAACCCTCTGTCAGGTTAGTTAGGTGTGCTTTATTAAACCTTTGTAAACTATA
>CAJVPT010002530.1:0-17422 GCA_910592055.1 Acaulospora colombiana
AATAGCAACAATTGGATTTCCTTTAATTCGTACATAGCATTTGGCAGCTGTTGTTCTCTTTTTTTCTTCTTCAGACTGAAGATAGTTTACATCTTCAGTATTTTTGGATCTTCTTAATACCTTAATCAAGTTTCTTTACTGGTTAGGATACTGTAACATTTGTCCAAGAGTAGCATTTGAATGAATTTGTAGAATATCATCTGAAATATCATATGGATTCAAATTATCTACGATGGAAGGTTGGTGCCTTGTTCTAGGTTTTCTGAGGGTAGCAATAGGTACTACTACAGGTTCTTGTACAGTTTCTTCTTGTAATTCCATGGGTTGTACTGGAATTCTTCTGGTTTATAATTGAATTTCTTTTTGAGATTCTGATTGTTTCTGCTTTTTCCTAACTTCTCTTCTATTAGTAGAGTAAGGTAATGGTCTTGCTTATTGATCAATATAAACTTCTTCTTCATCTTCTTCATCCCATTCTTGGGTGGAATATTGTTCTATTGTTAGATAATTAATTGATTGATTTCTTCTAAAAGGGGGTTGGTAGGATGGTAATGTTCTTTTAGAGAAACAATCCCTTGTAAGATGGCCAGGTTTGCCATATTTGAAATAGCTTTCTGTAAAGTTTGGCCTTTGGGTAGGAGCAAATAGCTGCATTCTTCATGCTGGTGGATTGCTTCTTTGTTGGAGAGAACAGGCTTCTATCTTTTCCAATATTTCAGCTAAATTGAGTTGCATTTGTTTGAATTTCTTGATTAATCCATCCATGGCCTCTTCTTGTGCTTTAGAAACTCCAGAACATGAATTTCTTGATGCAGGAGGTCTTTCATCTTCATGAATATCTTGACCTTCTTTATATTGCTTTACATATTTGAGGGCATGAGTAACAGCTGCTGGTTTTATTATTGATACAATAGGGGCAACATGAGAGTTCAATCCACGGATAAAGAACTTAAGTTTTTGTTCATCATTCATGGTTCCATCTAAATCTGCCTTGGCCAATAACTTTTTAAAAGCGGTGTAGTAAAAGTCTATAGTTTCGTAGGTACCTTGTTTTCTTCTTTCTAAATCTCTGGTTCATTTGTTTATCTATCGTTGGGAGCAAAAATGGGTTAAAAGAACTTTAATAATGATATCCCTTGTTATCGCAACATTGTCAGCATTGTTGGCATTGTAATAGGCATCCCACTATTCTTCAGCTTCATCAATAAGATGGGCATTAATCATTTGATGGAGTTTTTCACCTTTCCAATTGTTGACTTGTACTGACTTGGTAAACTTCTTGCTCCAATCAACTGGGTCTTAAGTATCATCTCCAGAGAAGGCTTTCACCTTCATCACTATACCATGGATATTTTTATTAACCAAGTTGCAAATTTCGTCATTTGTTTTCATCATATTGTTATTGATAAAAAGAGGTTCTTGAAAAGGGTTTCTAAGTTTAAATCTTAAGTTTTCACTATTAAATAAAAGATTATTCTATAGGTCAAATGGGTGAGAGGGTAAATTAAAATTGAATTGAACAGGAGAGAATATAAAATCATCTAAACGGGTTGAAGGTGTAGTATTAATAAAATATTCAAAAAAATGATTGCACGAATAACTTTGGGGAGAATACTATCAAAAATTAAAATGTTGGAATATCTAATACTAAAAATGAATTGGCGAACTATATAATCCTGATTATAATTAGTATTATTAATTAATCGGGTAAAATAATATTGGGATTTAGAAGTATAGGAAATAGCAAAGAATTGGGTTTGATACCAGTTCCAAAATCATGGGAAATAAATATTAGGCTATTGTAAAGAATAACAAGTTTCACAAGATTCGTCTGGATAAGATCCCTTCCTTAGATCTTCTTCAAGAAATAGCTGATGTACTTGTAGCTGGTTATTGTCAAAGTGATCACTAAATTCACTCATACAAGGTTTCTTTCTCTTGATACTTGCTAGACTTTGGATTCCAAATCACTGGAATTTTCCTTCAGTGAATACTTCCAATACTAAGCAAGACTTTTCTTCGTTTCTTTTAAAATGTGAGAGGAGTCTATCTCAAAGTCACCACCAATTTGTCAACCTATCCAATTCACCTCTTAGGAATCAGATAGAGACAGAGAACTAGTGCAGGGAAATGCCAAGTTAGACTTCTAACGTAATATGCAAAAGTTTCTAATTTGGACAATAATAAATGAAGAGGTTTATCATTGGTGATTTAGGTAGGAGAGGCAGAACAATAATTTCAGGTTAAAGGTAATTTTATTATTGGATAAATCCTAAGGAGTCTTCAGAGAGAGAATTTTCTTCTTTAAATACATAATTAAGTTATATGATATTTGAGAATATAAACTAAGATAAATAATAATAATAATAATTCTATTAGTTTTACTAGACTATTAAGCTATGTTATTTTAAACAGAACTCAAGTATCCTTCAAAAATAATAGTTACATGTGATAAGCTAGGATTATAGAATATTCTAGAGTACTTTATGCTAAGTTTGCTAATAGCAAAATCAACTATCGATATTCTAGAAGTGTTTTGGAAGATCTTTACTTTCAGGTAACCAAAAGGATCGTGATATGTTGATCTGAGGTACTAGAATCATCCTGGGTATTAGGGAGATCATATGGCGAAATTTTATAGCTCAACAGTATATAATGTTAATATCCTATACTAAATTTTTTCTTTAAAGGCTATATATATTAACAGGCTATAGTTGATATATTTTTCTATGTTAAAAATATGTGTTAACTATTTCTTTTTTGTTAAAATACTTACTTCTATTCCATATATTTGCTATGTTGGTTTCTTTGATTATATTTAATATCTTTTCTCTTCTATTTTGTTATTTCTGATTCTTAAATAGTCAGATTTCTATTATTTCCAAAATATTTATTTGATTCTTATAACAGTATTTTAACAGTGATATCTTATTTACTTTTATATTGATTTTTCTAATATTTATTGTTTCTATTTTCCAATTATACTGCTCTCTATTTGTTTCTGTTGCTTACTCCTTTTGCTTAATGTAGTCAATATTTCTTATATATTTGTTAATTATAATTATTTTAAAAAAATTAAAAAGTCAGATATATTGCTACTGATATTTCAATAAATAAATCTAAATAATCTATCATTTCTTTTTTATAGACTCTATTGTGAACTCTATTTAATTGATTCTTCTATTTATTATTTCTTATTATTGTTTGATATCCATTTACTTGGGAGATAGAATCTTAAAACTTGAAACTATTGATTGCTATTTGTGTTCAATTGATAAGTCTATTATAGTTGACTCTTTAATTTTTATATAAAAACCTGCTTTTAGTATAATACTCTTTTGTTCAATATATGAACTTGATATTTAATGGCATTTATAACTACTTAAAGCTATTTGTTAGTCTCAATTATTGATTCTATTTATGTGAATAAGTGAGGTAATTCTCTTACAATCCTGTTATAGGTTTACTTTATCCTAGATATGTTCTTGATATTGAGCTACTTGTTTTGTTTTGAAAGAGAAAGGTTTTTTATAAGAAAAATAAGAATCTTGGCTAGTCAAGTCTATTGATTCTATTCTTCAATATTAAATCTTTTTTCTCTATAATACAGGTGTTGAGGTTATGTTCCTTAGCATTACTAATAATATCAAATTTTGTTAATTTTGTTACTCAGACTATTTCTATATCTCTTAATTGAAAAGTGGTATTTCTTGCATTGTTTAGGTTTTGAGTATTCTTGAAATAAAGAATAGTAAAGCACTTGTTTTATTTGAGGTAATCAAAGGGAAGGTAACATACTTAAATATGTGTTTGATCGATAATTTTTTATAGTTCTCTTATAATAGTTCCTTGTGAAAGATTAACGAATGTTATATTGGACTGATTTCTCTTTTTCTTTGTAATACAAGTCTTGATTATTAAATATATTTATATATAAAAAGTGTCCTTGTAGAAGGCCCATGTTTAATCTGTTCTTAAAAATTTCTATCGAGCTGAATTGTGCTGTTTTCAACTATTTTTTTTTTTTTTTTACTGGTGAAGTTTTGCCATTGAGTTTTTATTTATTTATTAATACAGGCTTATATATGCAAATTTAATTGCAAGTTTATATATTTATAAAATAAAAAAACATTATGACTTAGTATTCTAAAGTAGAAACTCTGTGCCTTGCTGCAATTCACCTTTGGTGGATGCTAATGTGTCAAAACTCCACTAGCACTAATATTTAAGATAAAAAGAAATATAGAAAGTAACCATTTTTGAGTGTATATTTAGTAGTAATGTTTGTTAGTTCTATATATAGTTCTTTGAACCTGTTCTTTAGAAATTTTCCAAGATTTATCTGAGACTGCTCTAGTATAGAGTCTGACTCAAAGCTCTTTATGACTTGAGTAGTTGGTGAATCCAGACTTTGTGATATTAAACCTTGATTATATTTTTTACTCCTAGCACACTTCCTTTGTCATCTAAGCTTTTTGTTTATATTTTGGTTTTTTTTTCACTCAATTGTGATGTCGTACCTGAGTTTTTAGACTTCTTGCTTCCTTTGCCAAAACTTGTGAGATGCTGTTCTGATTGCTTCCAGAACTTTTGTTCTATCCTTAGTTATAGTTTCTGCCACTTGAACTATGTCATGTATTATGACTCCTCTGACCAAATCCTTTCATTTGATTTTGTGTTATATTTTTATAGGTTCTTTATATTTTTGTGATATTTGTATTCATTTCTATTTATTTTGAATTGATTTCTTTTTGTTTTCCATCTACTCTTACTGCACTTTCCTTTATTAGAACATGGATTTATTCTTCCCAGAGTCTTGTTTGCATTATACTATATTGGAAGATATGTTTATTGTTTTCTTTGTGTTGTTTGCATACTTTGCACTTGTTATCGGTATAGATGTCTAGGTATCTCACGTTTAATTTGTCCATGGTTAGCAATTCCCCATCCATGTCTTGATTCCAAATAAATGGTTTTTATGTTCTTTCATGTTTGTTAGGATTAATATAATACCTGTTGGTATTAGAAGTTCCAGAGTTATTGGTTAGTGGATTTCTTTAGTTTTTCTTTAATTCAACTAGTCCTGATTTTTTTATAATGTTTATTATTTACTTGTCTATTTGTTCTTAAGGATCTGTTTTGACAAAAACTTTACTACTATATCAAATTGTTATTGGTTCCATCTTGTAAGTACTTTGGTAATCATATTCTTTTGTATATTTATTGTTATTATATGTTTTGACTTGTCTGTTAGTCTTGTAGCAGCCAGCTTATTTGCTCTTTTATTACCTGAGATGTCTGAATGACTCTTGACTTTTTTTCAGTTTACTGTTAATCTTTTTATTTTTAGTACCTCCTTGATAGTGTTGCTTAGAATCTGGTTTGCGTGTTTGTTTTTCCTTAACATCATTTTTGGATTGCTGAGTTCCTAAGAACATTGATTGCTAACTGGCTATCTGTGAAGATGGTAATAGTTTTGTTTATGCTAATTGTACTTACTGCTATTAGGATAGCTATTAGCTCTGCTTTTGTAGATGAGGGGATGTTACATGTTTCCACTTGGAATTCTGCTATTTGTTTTTCTGTTTGAGTTGTTATGATTCATCCTAGACCCATTCTACTTTTTTCTAGGTGTCTAGTGAATGCGCCATCTGTATAAATCTCTAGGTCATTGAATTCACTTATTTCTTTTGCTATGTGTATTAACTGGTCTATAATTTTTTTATTTTCACTCAGTCTATTGTTTATTAGGTGGATTGTTTTTGAAAGTGAATTTAGATGAAACTGTGATACTGTCTTGAAAGATTCTGGTATTGTTTCTCTTTCATATAATGTTTTTCTTATTCTTTTCAGAGTGGAACTTAACCTGTTTACTGTGAATTGTCATGCAACTGGTTGTTCTTTATCAGAGCTGCCAATTTTGGGCCTTTGTCAACTACTATATTAACAGTTCTTACCATTATCAATTCAGTAATACATTGTTTTTGTTCCTTGTATTGATTCCTTAACTATTACAACATAAAGATAGATCGGTTTGCCTTGATTGATTGATTGTTTTTCTGGCATCTTTTATATTTATAGAGGGGGAATGTTGTTAGATCTTGTGTCATTTGGTTAGCTATGATTCTGTTTGAGTCTATCACTTTCTTTTTCTTATATATGGAAATTAGATCATTTGATCCTATTACTAGCCACTTGATGGTTGCCCTTAACTGGAAAAGAAGAACTGAAATGTTGTTGCAAAATTTGTTACAAGTATCAGTGAAGTGAATATCTGTAATATTTATATAAGAGTTCTTGTATGGGTTTATGCATATAACTTGATATAATTCTTGGAACCATTTTAGAATTCTTCCCTATCTGCCTTTCTTTGTTTTGAGTTGTTGCCATGTTAGCAGTCTTGAAAGGTTATTATTCATGAGTTGTTCTACAAAGAGAATTCCTCTTTTTTTTGAGAAATTGTTATTTTAATTATACTATTCTTCTTTTGTTATGTCTTTTATTGCCATATTGTCTCCTTTTAAAGGAATATATATTGTTACATAGTCTGTGGTCTTGAACGTAATGTCTTGTACTTTGAGCATGTTAAGGATGTCATTTGTGAGATTTTGTCTTTTTTTTATCCAATAGAGATACTTGTCTTCCAGAATTGAAGTGTTTGGCCAATATTGGTTTTGAAGTTGTTATAATCTAATTCATACCATTCTGTTATGGATATCATTGCCATTCATCTTCTTATACCAATTGTTGTCATGTATCAGGACCTGTCTATCCCATATATTAAATAGTTTGTATCTTAAATCTATATAAATAATTGCATTTGATGCTATCATTGGTAAGTTGCATTTGTATTTGAATATTTTCACTATTTTACTGTTGAGGCAGCCGTATTCTTGTTCCATAAGAGCCATATCATTAAGTAGATATTTGATTGCTGGGTACAAAACATGATTGATTATATATCATGCTTGTTTGTCTGTAATTTTCTTCCATTTTAACAGGTTCATATAGTTGTCTATCTATGATAAGTTGTTTCTAGTATTGTTTCTTCACATCTTTTGATATCCAAATTCTCAAGATATACACTATTTCTTTCTTTTCTATGGGTGAGACCTTGGTTTCTGCCATGATAACTCCTACTTCACAATCTGTCTTGCTTATATAGATACAGATAAGTAATGACTTGTCTCCATTGGTTTAAATATTATTGATACTGAGGAATTCTGTAGCTAGATCTAGGATTTTTTGCATATTTGTTCTGTTTCATGCATACCATGTGATATCATCTATATATGCTATTGCTGCTATCATCTGTGATAATGCATGTTGTGGTGTACTATTGATATTGACTATTATTAAATCTATTGTCCAATTTACCTTCATTTTATATCCCAATTCCTAATCTTCTATCTCTTGGAACAATGGGTCATAGAAGATTCTTCAGAGTGGAGATATAGTGTCTCCTTGATCAATCCAATCCTGTACTTTATACTCTTCTATTTACCCATACGCTATGATAACTTTATTGTGCCTGTTTGTTAGAGTGTTCCTCAGGACTTTGATAATTGTTTCTGTAATTTTTATGTGTTTAAGTGTCCATATCAACATGTCTTTATTTATCGAATCATATGTCTTACTTATATCTTGACTAAAAATCCATGCTTCTTTTTCTGATTCTATGACTTCTTTTAAAATATTGTTTATTATATGTATCAGTTGTTGTATACTACTGCCAGGCAAGTCTGCCCAGTTATTTCTGCATGTTATATTATACTAATTAAATATTGCTGCTAATCTATTATTCAAAATTGATATGAAGATTTTTCTTGTTGTTTTTAATAGGGTAATTGGTTGAGTAATATTGATATCTCCCGTCCATTCTTTTGGCTTGAAAATGGGGTAGACTCACTGTGTTTCCATTCTTTTGATAATTCTTCTATTTTTAGGATCAAGTTGTATATTGTTTTCAACACCTGTATATCTTTATGGCCTATATTCATTAGGAAAATATATAGAATTTTAGAAGAGTCAGATGCCTTGTATTTATTTTTTGACCATATAGCTTTTTGGATTTCCTGAGTATTTATTCTAGCTATGCAATTGTTGTACCATTCTGATTTAATGTATTTGATTGGTAATTATCTACTGTACCAGTTGGTGAAGTTTTGTAAATCTAAAGTTTTGTAAAATCTCATCCATTTCTCAAAATGGTCCTTGATTTTAGTTTTTATTTCCTTGGGACAGTGACAATTATGATGTTATCTGTTGTTGTATGTTCTATAAATCTTATTGTATCTATCATTTTTTGCAGTCTGTCTAGTATATAATCAATAATTTTCTTTGATTGTTTTTGCAGATGTTTGAAGTGTTTCCTGATTTTGCTATTAATAACCTTGCTTTTTTTCATTATTATTTTTTTTTATGCAACTTGTGTTTCTATTTTCCTTAATCCATGGAGTTCCACTAGCCATTGGTATTGTTTGTTGCAAGTATCCAAAGTGTTATGTAGGCTGTTTATGGATTAACGATTTTGTTTTTCCCTTTATTAATAGCTTCAATCAATTCTGTTATCTTTTTTTCTACTCTGTAGTCAATGGTATTGGTTGTAAGATATCTTTTGTATGTCCTGTATATTTTTTTCATTACTAGTGATAGTTGCATTATCTATCTATATTTTGAAGTATGGATCATTGTAATTTTCTACTCTTCCATTTTTTTAAGTACTTTTGCTAGTTTCTAGTAGCATGTTCTTGAACCTATTTCAAATGTTATCTACTATTGGATATTTATTTATTAGGATCCTTGTTACCTTCTCTTCTACCTCTTCTTTGAAGTTGTTTCACGATTTTTTTGTTGAGTTATAATGGTCAATCTATTTGGTGTTTATATTCTTCCTATTTGTCAACTTATTCCAATAGCTATGAGGTGTGCTGATCTTAAGGGTTACCATTCTGTGGTCAGTGTATTTAGTGATGAACATGATATCTGTATGATATACTGTATCAATGGTCCTGATACCTATATATAATCCAATCTACTGCTATATCTACTTTCATTTCTGGTGTATGTGTAGCTTCTGATATTTGGGTTCATGTATCTATAAACATCTGTGAAATTGAGTGTTATAAATGTATTGATTATATCCTTGTTGTGTGCTCCCAGCATTTTTTTGGTCTTAGTTCTATCAAAGATTCCATTCAAAATCTCATTAAAGTCTCACAAAATAATTATGAAAAAGTTCTTATTTGATGCTTCTTGGATTGTGCATTTCAACTATTTGATTAATAATAGTTTTTTTTTTACTTGGGCTAAGTTTGCAGGGCTGTAGATTGTGATTATTCAGTATCTGATTTTGGTTCTAAAAGCCATATCACAAATAAACCTCTGTTTTGCCAGGTTCTAAAATTGTAAATAGTTTTGCATATTTTTTATTGACTATTATACCTACTCTTGATTCTATCTGATACTATATGTCTCTTATAGTCTATGTTGCAAATTTATTTTTCTCATTAGTTTATCTATAGTTATATAGTAGCCATTTCTCTGTAATACCTATAATATTATACTTTTTTTCATGTGCAAGTGTTGTAAAGGCTATTTGTTTGCTTTTTTCATTGATATCCTGATACTTATTGTATTGATTTTCCATTTTTTTACTGATGTATATTTGTTGTTTATTGTATCTATTACATTCTGAGATAGTGTTTACTATCTTGATGTTGATTTGTTATTGTTGATCTCTAATTTACACTTTCTCTTAAAAGGTTCCCTTGTTATTTGTTCTATTATACTATTGTGGAAAGTTGAAAACTAATGGAACTATTGTTGTAAAAGTTTAAAAAGATTTATTGCTTCCTCCATTGTGGAGCTCATCTTGTTGAGTTGTTTTTAGTAAGCTTCCTAGGTAAACATGATATCTTGGATCCTCATACTTGTATTGGTCACCTGTTCTTTGTCATTGTTCTGTGTAGACTCTTCTAGCTCTTCTATAAGTTTGTTTATACTCTCTGGATATTTGTTGACATATTCTTGTTCTAAGGCATCCACTCTTTCATTCAGGTCTTGAAAAGTGTTTTTTATTTTTTTTTTATTTCTATCCAGATTACTGTGAGGACCTTCTAGATATCTTCTTTGTGTTAGCTGTCATCAGGCTACCATATTTTAGTATGTTAGTATAGCTTCTTGGGTTATCACTTGTTCTAAATTTTCTGATGTTCTTGAGGCTTGAATTGGTCCTATGCAAGACCTAGGATGGGCTCTCGAGTTGTTAAACCTATTGGTGTATTGTCTTGATAAAAAGAATCCAGGTTTGTTGGAACAAGAGTATAAATTATATTTTGGTAAGCTGCAAATTAGACATAATTTTGTTTTGCAGTTGATTCATTGTATTTGAATGCCTTTAATTATGAAGATCACTGATTTAGCCTCTTACAGTTCTTCTTTAGTCTGGAAAGTGAAGACAGTGAATCTCTTGGCTTGGTTACTATTGTTATAGGAAATATATAGTATGTAATAAAACTTTTTGAAATTAAAACTCTTTCTAATAATCCTTTGACCACACACAAAAAAGATGTTTGCAAGAAGTTTATATATTTCTTTATTAATAAAGTCTTAATACTTTCATTAAAACAACTTGAAGTATAACTTCAAGAGTCACCTCTACCCTTTTCCTTTTGTTTACAAACCTCTTCACTTAAAAACTTGACTTCTAGTAACTAAGAAAAGTCAAGTAACACCTTTGATACCAATAACAAGAAAGTTCTCGAAGGAAAAAGAACTGACTGTGAAGTACCTGAAGGCCTATTTTACCTTTGAAGCAAAAAATATATAGAGGTTTTTGATAACAGAAGGGCTTATTTTTCCCTTCCAGTCACTTGTGAGCCTCTTAGAGCTATCACTTTCATAGTTTTCTGGAGAATTTGCCTACCTCAGTTTGATCCTAAATTTTTGGTAGCACAAATCCTCACCAAAGGTGATTGGCTGATATGAAATACATTAGTTTTTAAAATGTAAACAAACTCCTATTGGTTATATTCATGTGTTCTGATGATATCATTAGTAATTGGAAAGAAGATTCTGGAAATGGTTGCCCCCAAAAAGCTTAAGTTTCTTAATGAAAACTTCCATGACACTAAAAGATCAAGTGATGGATAATGTGGATTGCAAACTCCTATCTCTTATCTAAGTTCCTCAAGTGATGACTAAGCTTTAATGGAAAAAAACTGAGGTCTAAATACTTTCCTTGAAATATTTCAATCTAATGCTCACTTAAATGAAAGACCAGTTGGATTGACTCATTCAATGCCGCAGATGATGAAAAAGAAGATTTTTTCTGAGGTTCAAGTAAAGCAAGAAGACTATTCCAATCAGGCAGATCCCTTTTGAGAAAAGGTTGTTTTTATTTTTGAATTTTTTTGGTGGACTTTAAATTGTCTCTTTTTTCCAATCGTTCTTTCTCTTTCCCTTTTTTAGCTTGCAATTTATTGGTTTTTGGGTAATCAACAGTGACAAACTGTTGGCAATGATCCTAATAGATAGAGGTTATTACCAATTTATTAGGGAAGTGAAATATTGTTCCCAAAATCTGACTTGGAATACTTTTATATAAAGATGAGTTAGTTATTTTGTAAAAGTCTGTAAAATATTGTAAATTTATTTTCAAAATTTTTCAATAAAAATATGCTATTGTGGCATGATTGCGAGTTAAAAAAAAAAAACAAAACAAAACAAAACTTTTTGAATTTTTTAAAATGCATATTTTTATTTATAAATTAATAAAAAATTATTCAAATTATTTAAAAAAAAAAATTAAAATTATTATATAATTTATTTATTAATTTTAATTTTAAATTTATAAACAAAAAAATTTTACATAAAAAAAAAAAGATTATAAAAAATTTTTTAAAAAATAAATTTTAAAAAATTTATTAAGTTATTTTATATAAAAATTTTAATTAATTTTATTTTTTTAGTTATAAAGAAATTATTTATAAAATTTTATATAAAATAAATAATTTTTCATTGAATTATAAAAAGTAAAAAAAATTTTAGTAAATTTTCATACTGATTTTATATAGTAAAAACATAATAAAAAATTTATAAATCAATTTTATAAGTAATTTTTTTGGAATTTATATAAAAAATTTAATATAAAAAAATTTTTTTTTTAAATGCTGGCTCAGCCTTATTTTATTTATATATTTGCAGCAAAATTATATCGAAAGGCTACCTTAGAACTTATATCCTATTTCCTATCAAATAAAACTCAATAGAGAATTTCCTTTATAAAAATACTTACCTTGTGGCTTGTTGCCATCCCTAGTAAAGGGGCTAACCTGCTAAGGCTGGATGGACTAGTGATAAAATAAATTTCAAAGATAAAGGAGTTGTCTATAATATTTGTAAGCCACTGGTCTATGAAGTTGTTGACCAGACTAATATATTGATCTTTTATATATCTTTATTTTGAGTTAAATAATAGATCATCTTTTTTGAACTCATATTTTGCTTGTTTCTCTTTCTTTTTTGTGATGCTCATAGTGGCCTTTTACTTCTAGAATGTTTCACATCTTTCTGTCCAGGTTTTGTATAGAAAATTGATTATGTTGGTGTATATTTGAATGAGGCAGGTCTTTCTGTTCAGTCTATCTGGATGGCAGTTTGAATAGAAAGATTGGTTTTTTAAAGAAGGTACTTCTGATACTTGCTATTAAGTACTTTTTGTATCTCCAATTCATTTTGCTTATAAATTTGCTTTCAAATTTCTTCTCCTCTTCTTGTGTTGTGTAACTTTTGACATGGGTGATTACAATATTAATTAGGAACTCTTCAGTTTTGGATCTAAGTTGATTGCAGATAAATGGATATGTACTAGTCTCTGGTTCATGGTATTTGAAACATTTGTTGTCTTTGTATAGGAAAGAAATTCTAGCATATAATTTGCTTTTGGTTGGCAGTTCATCATTTCAAATACAGAAACAGAATTTTTTGAGTTTTTGATCTTCCCAGTTAGTATGATGGTTACTTATTTTGATTGGTTATAAGAGGGTGGTGGTTGTTTGCCAGTGTATCTCTTTTATCATTCTTTTATTGTAGTTGCATCTATTTCGATTGAGGAGTCTCAGGTGGATTGTTTGAATAAGTTTTTTTGTGATCATTTTTATGGGGATTTTTGTGGGAATATTGTTCCATTGAGGAACTATATCTAAGAAACCATGTTGTGTTCTTAGAATCTCAATCATTTTCTCACCCATTTTCATTCCTTTTCATCTGTCAATATGTACAAGATGGTCTGCTTATTCATTGTGTTCTATTCCCGAGTATTCTTTTATTTTATATAGAAATAGTTTTATTTGGTTCTGTTTACATAGGCCTGTTATTTGAAGCAGAAGGTTTGAATTTTTTTGGTGTTTTTATAATTTTCCTTAGGTCTTCCTTTTGGGTCTTGAGGATACTATTAATTACTATCTGGCTGTCTATATATAAGATTACTGAACTATGTTTAGGTAGAATACTAAGTGCTATAAGAATCACTATGATTTCTACTCTGGTTAATGATGGGTGTGTGGTTACTTGTTCTTGAAAAGTATGTTCTTTCAAGTCTGGGGTGATAATGATCTAATCCAGACCCATGTAGTATTTTCTATTAAAATTGTTTAGAGAGCCATCAGTGAATATCTCAAAGATGGCATAGATTTTTAGCTTTTCTCTGATTGTTGCTAGTGTTTCTAGGCTTTCTGAAAAGTTTTTGAGCAGTTTGTTCAAATACTTGTGATATAAATATATATTTTTTAGAGGGTGAATTTCAATATCTGCTTCCTGTTGAGTTGGAGGGATATGTGTATATTCAAAAAGTGTGATGAATAGAGAGTTGAGGGAGACCCTGTTTCGCCAGATTGTTTCTCTTTTTATGTGATAACTTTTTCTTGTTAAAGACTTGCTTTTATGGACTGGTATTGAAATAGATTGTTGTTTAGTGGCCATGAAGTTGCATTCTTCTATTTAATCCTTCAAGATATTAATTGTGCATCCTTCGCATACCTCTAATGAAGAGATTTCTGGATTTTATGTATAGTATCTGTATTTGGTGGTATTTTGATCTATTTTTTGTTGTCTTTTACCAATGGTTGAGATATCTTCTTTTATTGTATAGATCTAGTGAGGACTAGTTGTGGGAAGGTTAATGGTGGGTATGCCTTGTGTGAAGATATTTTTGGTTCTAGTATTTCTTTGAGTTTGCTTTGTATATAGTAAACCATCTGAGGATTGGGCCTAGAATAGATCTTTTATTGATTTTAATGACTTGACACTATTCTAGCATTTTAGTTCTATTTGCATTGAGGAGTTGTCCTGTAAAAAAGATATTGTGTCTCTTTAGGTTTTTCCAATGTTTGACGAAGAAGGCCTTGCTCATTATGTCTTCAATTAAAGTATCCATTTCTTTTATTAGGGTCAGGCTGTGAATTTTTTTGTAGCAAATACATTGTAAAGTCGTGTCTTCTCAGGAGCCATATAATATCATGTGTGAGATTGTTGCTTAGCTTTTTCAAGGGACTTTCTATTTTGTTCATAATGGGATGTGTTGACCAGAATTCATTTTGCAAGATCTAAAGTCTTATTCTTGCAATTGCTTCCACCCAATTGATTCTATTAATTCTATAAGTCCAATTTGTGGTGTGTAATAATAATTGTCTGTCCCAAAGGTGTATTATGTTGTACTTGTATTTGTTATATAAAATATTATTAGGAGTCATTCTGGCCAAGCCTAGTTTGTATTTGAAGATTAAAGTGATGCTGCTCATAAGGAGATTGCATGATTTTTCTGATAGGATCATATCATTGCACAGGTATTCAGTGCTAGGAATTAGGACATGATTTATAATGTATTGCATCTGTTTATTTATAAGGTTTTTCATTCCTATAAGTGCTTTGATCTTTTGGAATTTCTGCTGGATTAGGTTTCTTTGGTAGTTTTTCTTTCTTGAACTGTCATACTACACTCCTAGGATTCTGACTAGTATTTCTTTGGAAAAATCCAAATAGTTTGATTGTTAATTACTATCCCTTATTCAAAGTCTTTTCCTTTTCATTGATAATAATGAGTTGTGGTTTTTGTGGATTGATTTTAATATCATTGATGTTATAAATTTCTCAGCTTTTTTGATGATTTCTCTTATATCTTTAATATTGTTTGTAATCCAGATAATTTCATCCATATAGGTACTAACTGCAATATTCACTTTTTTTGTCGACCATCCTTCTTGAAAATTTCTGCATGTCTTGTAAAAATTGTATATTTTGAAAAGTTTTGGGCAATTTTGGTTATAAGTGGATTATAAAAAATGTGCCATAGGAGTGGGGATATAGTGTCTCCTTGGTCAATACCATCCTCGATATCATATTCTATTGTGGGTCCATGGCATGTCAACACTATGTTTTCTCTTTGGTGAATATATTCAGGAGTATATTAATAATCTGAGGAGGATTTTGATGCATTTGAGAGCTAAGGTTAACATTTGCAAATTTACTGAGTCGTATGCCTTTGACATGTCTTGGCTGAGAATTCAAGCTTGTCTGTTCATGTTTTTTGCATGTTCAATAATATTATTTATTATATGGATTGGTTTTTGTGTGTTGCAACCAGGAAGTGTGGCCCAATTTAATTCTAAGAGAATCATGTGGTCTTATATGTATTATGCCAATCTGTCTGTGATAATTTTTATGAAAATTTTCCTTTCTGCATTCAGGAATGTGATCAGTCTTGTAATATCTAGGTTGTTTTGCTTGTCCTTTGATTTGGGTATTGAGTAGATGGCCCCTTTGCTCCAGTCTTTTGGTGTGTCCCCTTCTCTAATAATTCTATTGAAAAGGGTGTGAATTTCTTCTATTGCTTTGGCTTCAAGTTTTTTATAGGCTATATAGGGAACCTTATTTCTCTCAGGAGCTGATTTTGCACTTCTGTCTTGTATTACTTTTTTGATTTCATTGTAGATATTTCAGTTAGGACTGACTGGTACCAATAGGGATTTATATTCTTTTTTAGTTCGTATTCTGCTGCCTAGTAAGGAAAGTCAGAGATTGGTCTGATTTTTCTAACTGGTATCAGTCCTGAAAGTATTGCCTAACTCTGTTTTTGATTTTCTTTGGGTTTGTTATAATTAATACTTCTTCACTTACTATAATGATCTTATCCAGAATGATGGTTCTTTTGGATTTTTCCATAATGCTGTTGATCATTGCGTTTTTATTTATTGCTAAGTATTCTTGTCTTATTATTGTTTGGTATTTGATTACTAGGGCTTGTTTCTATGAGTGATTGCTTAGGCAATGACTTTGTAACCTCATATGATTTTCTGTATATAGTCTAGCCAGTGTTGTAGAAAGTTATTGGTGTGCTCTGTCTTTGGTTTTGTAAGGTGCTATTGGATATTTAAGAACTTTTTCTGAAGTTGTTTTGGTAGGGTGAGAGAAGGTTTATTGGTTTTCTGGATGGCTTTTAGTTTGTTGTGAAAAAGTTGCATCTATGTTAAAGGGTCTTTGATTGTATCTTCCTCACTAATTATTCTTTTTTCCTGTATTGCTTTCTCTTTGAAATGTGAAGCTTAGCTGCTTTTAGGATGTAGTTGCATATACAGTTCTATTGTCTATCTATCAATTTTGGTTTTATGCTTTGGTTTTTGAGAGCTCTGTCAACTTCTAAGGAGAATTTTTCCATTATTCACTATTGACCAGCTGCCAGTTGTATCTGTAATTTGGCTTATGAAAGACCTCCTTGTAAGAGTTTAGTTGTCATGTCTCTATTTCAGTTATAGTAGGTTTGTAGTCACTAAAGATCAGGAGGTTTAAAACTTCTCCAATATAGGTTTTCCTACTTTGCTATGAGAGGAATATGTTCATTCAAATTTGATCAATTCTACTGCTGCTATCCTTTCGATGCCAGATAAATTCTCTTTTACTTGGATTGTATAGTCTATATATATTCTCCAAACTGTAATCTAAAAGAGTTTTTATTTGGGAGCTTGTTGATTTGTTGGATGTTATTTGTTTGTGTACACTACTTTTGTCCCATGCTGAGTTGAGAACTCTATTAAGGTTCCCTAAGATAAGGAGGTATCAATTTTTTTGAAGGACTTCTCTTATCCATTGCTTCAGTTTGTAGAGAGTGTCTTGCTGTCCTTTATCTCTTTTGTCTGCATGGAAATAAATGTCTATAAATTCTGAGTTTTTGTTTTTTAAAAAGGCAAGGTCTGCATGGATGGGCCTCTCCTTCCATGTGTTTTATTTATAAATGTGATCTGCTATATCTTTTTTGATAATTAGGTTTAGTCCTTGTCCAAGTATCTGTTTATTATTGTGTGATCAAATTATGTTGTAGAGTGAATGTTTCCAGTGTTTTGATTGATAATACGTACTGTTGATCTCA
>CAJVPT010002531.1:0-17422 GCA_910592055.1 Acaulospora colombiana
TTAAAAATTGTCAAAGTTGAAATTTATAATAAAAACATAGTAAGTGGACTCAAACTTTTGGAAGCAACTGTATAATACTATATCTTAATATAAGAAAAAGTACTAGAAGAGTTCAGATGCTAACATCTCATGTCTCACAATACCTCTGAAAAGAGCAATTAGAAAAATAATAGATAGTAATCAAGTATTTATATAGTGTCTGCAGGGGTTATTCCAGTAGTCCACTTTCCAAAGTGCCAAGATAGATTGTATAAATATAAAAAGTTGAAAAGAAATAATCATTTAAGAGAATGTTAAAGAAGAAGTATATTAAGATCATCTAATAGAGATATTCCAGTGTAATCAAGGATCCAAACAAAAGTTAATCTTCTATTTAGATAAATCACTAATTAATTATAGCAGTAACAATATGAAGATAGGAATAGTATAAATCTAAATAAATAATACAGAAAAAAGAAAGTAAATTTCAAATAGGAATAGATAGTTGGCCCTTATCTACATATGTAGAACTAACAGCAATAGTCACAATACTCTTGATAGTTCCAATAGATAATTTCATTGAAATCTCTACAAATAGTCAAGCCTATATCTTAAAATGAAAAATAATTGAGAAAGATAATTCAAAAAGAACACATAAAAGATGGCTAAAGAATAAAAACTGATTATTATAGGTATGAATGGCAAAGCTAGTCAAAAAAAAAGATTTAGATTTGAAGTTAAGATATACTCTCAAGACTCCTATAATAATAAAATAGATATTCTAGTTAAAGATATTCTCAAACTTCCAGTAATAGAATGAAAAAATCTTACCTTATATAAAATCCTTACAAAAATTAAGTGGCAAAACTAAACTTTAGATAATTCCATAAAACAATTCATTAAGAAGACGAATAATAAGACTACAGCATATTAGTAGACATTACAAAACAGAACTGAAAAAAAATAGAATCACCAAATTCAAGAACAATAAGGCCATACATGGAATCTAGTATGGGAAAAAATGAAATACTAAATATAGGATACATCTTTCAAAGATTCTTAAAGAAAAAGCTTTCTTATCAAGTTAACGAATAATGAGTTATCAACACTGAGTAAACTGATGATAAAAAGATCAAACCTATATATGCAAGTAAAATGTATTGTATGTAATCTTCAGAAGGAAGTAACAATTAATTGCTTGTTAGAATATTTAGTATACAAGAAATAGATGAATAAGATATAGAATAAAGATCTTGAAGAAGTTTTGACAAATTTTAAAAAACTCTTACAAAAAAGGAAAAAGGAAGCAGAAGAAAAGAATACTAGATTAATAGTGAATGACAATAAAGAAATAAGTGAAATAGACAAGTAAACATTCAGGCTAATAGAACAGTTCTTAACAATTAGTCAAGATACATTAAGTTTCTTTATAGGATTAATAAGAAGTAAACTCATCTTTGAAATGGCAGACCTTAAATGTTATAATAAAAGAATCAGAAAAGAAACAAGAAGATGGATCAAGAAATTGCAAAGTATAATATATAACCAGTTTCAGAAAAAGGTTTAGAATGCAAGATGTGAAAGGATAATAGAATGAAAAAGATTGCAAAAAATCCAAAAAAAAAATAAGATAAAAAAACCCTTAATCTCTCAGGTACTAAAACCATGTGACTAGAAAGGAAAGCTCCAATACTAAAAGAAGAAAGATTAAAAGATAAAGATCTAAAAGATATTCTATCAAAAGGGATTAGATTTGAGATGAGATGGTTGAACTGAGTAATATTTGAACTTGAAAGAATAATCTGTAGTAGTGATCTATAGGCAATAATATTAAAAGTTGAAAGGGTTTTCACACAAACTCCTAATAGATTGATAAATCACTTTCAAAGTTATACTTAGAGTAATAATTACAAAGATAAGTGAGCTAGTTAATATTTTTTAGCTTTATTGATTTTTATTATAAATATAGTTTACAAATATTTAATAAAGAATATATAACTAGCCTGACAGAGGGTTAAAAAAAAAAACCAAATTTTAAATTATTAATTATACAATTAAAAATTATAAAAATTATATATATTATACTATACAGTATATTAATACTAATTTCATTTATTATATATTTTTTCAAAAAATTTTTATATATAATTTTTAAAATTTAATTATTTTAAAAAATTTTTTTCTTTATTAAATTTTTACTTTTGAAGGATTATAATTGTTATTAAAAATTATATAATAATTAATAAAAAAAAAAAAAGATTTATTAATAATAAACTTTAGAATGAATTAATAAAAATTTTATAGTTTTTATAATTTTTGACTATATAATTAATAATTTAAAAATTGTCAAACTTGAAATTTATAATAAAAACATAATAAGTAAACTCCAGCTTTTAGAAGTAACCATAATTAACAAAAAAAATTATTCAAAATAATATATTAAAAAAAAGATTAAATAATTAAAAAAATTTTTATTTATTTATAATTATTATTTTTTAACCTATAATTATACCATAATAACTTGTCTACTGATTTACTGACTACATATAAAAAAGATGTTTGCAAGAAGTTTTTACACTTCCTTGCTAATAAAATCTTAATACTTTTCTTAAAACAACTTAAAGTATAACTTTAAAAGTCGCTTTTACCCTTCTCCTATTGTTTACAAACCTCTTCACTTAAAAACTTGACTTCTGATGATCAAAAAAAATCAAGTAGTATCTTTGATACCAATGGCAAGAAAGTTTCCAAAGGAATAAGAACTGACTATAAAGTACCTGAAGGTTTTTCTAACCTTTGAAGCAAGAGATTTATAGAGATTTTCTGTAGTAAAAAGGCTTATTTTCTCCCTTTTTAACTGTCTTGGCTCTTTTAGAGCTCCCATATTTATGGTTTTCTGAGGAATTTTGTCTACCTCAGTTTGATCCTAAATTTTGGTAGCACAAATTATTACCAAAGGTGATTGGCTAACATGAAACACGTCAGTTTTTGAAATATAAACAAGCTTCTATTGATCCATTCACATGTCTCGATATATCATTGATAATGTAGGAAAGAAAGTTCCAGAAAAAGTGTCTCCTCCAATCATATATGTTCAATCTTCAGGAAACAATTATAATATTGAAAGGCAAGTGATAGGTAGAAATAAAAGATCCCCTCCCATCTCTTATTAAGTTCCTCAGGTGGTAAAAAAGTTTTCTTGAATAAAAGCCGAGATTTCCAAGCTTCTATCCTGGTCAAGTAAAGTTCTTGAAAAGATTTCTTTATCCTGGTCATGCAAACTCTTCCATAATATGGTGCTGGCTTTACTAGCAATATACGAATATATATATCAGCAAAAAGATAAGTTTCTCAAACATTCTTCTTGAAGTCACTTTCAAGAATGACTAAGTTCCTCAAATATTCTTCTTGAAGTCTCTTTTAGGAATAGCTAAGTTCATTAAATATTATGAAGCTTAGATAATATCCCAATCAGACAAATCTCTTTTGAGAGGAAACTGTGAAATGGAGCAAGAACCTTTTGGAGGACTTTGAATTTTATTTCTCCTTCCCCTTTTCCCAGTGTCAACTTTAGCAATTCATCATTTTTCAAGATAATTTACAGTAACAAACTGTTGGCAATAACCCTGTTTGACTTAGAGGCACTATTGCCAAACTACTAGAAGAGTGAAATATTGTTCCCTAAATCTGACTTAGAGTACCTAGTTTAAACTTAGTTTTGTTTAGTCTGAATTAGCTTAGTGGACTTTTCATATTTTTTTAAGTAGTATAGTTCTTTAACTAATAATGTACAATGACGAGTTAATCACTTTGTAAAAGTTTGTAAAATATTTAAATATTTCTTAATATCTCAATAAAGACACACCATTGTGGTATGATTGTGAGTTAAAAAAAAAAAACCATGATGGCTTGTCTTTATTGAGAAATTAAAACAAAATTTATAATAGTTTATAGATTTTTACAAAGTAATTGTCTTTATATATACTGTATATACTCTAAGTCAAATTTTGAAAATAATATTATATTCTCTTAATAAATTGGTAATGATATCTATCTATCAGAATTATTATTAATAGTTCATTATTGTTGATTAATCTGAAAATCAATAAATTGCTAAGTTAAAAAAAGGAAGGAAAAATCAATTTGAGAGAAGGAGACAATTCAAAATCTATCAAAAAAATCCAAAAATAAAAATAACCTTTTCTCAAAAAAGATCTGTCTAATTAGAATAGTTTTTTGTTTCACTTGAATCTTAAAAGAAATCTTCTTTTTTACTATCTGAAGAACTTAAGTAAGAAATGGAAATTTGCAATTTATATTATCTATCACTTGATCTTTTTATATCATAAAAGTCTTTATTAAGGGACTTGAGCTTTTTGAGATAAATATTTTCAAAATATTCTTTCTAATAACCAATAACATTATCAAAACATATGAATATAATCAATAAGAACTTGTTTATATTTCAGAAACTAACATATTTCATATTAGCCAATCATCTTTGCTGAGGATTTGTATCATCAAAAATTTAGTATTAAATTGAAATAGGTAAAATTTCTCAAAAAACTATGAAAGTAGAAGCTCTAAGATAGCTAGAATAGTTTAAAAATAAGAAAATAAGTTTTTTAACTGTAACAAAACCTTTGTGAATCTTTTGCTTCAAAGATTAGAAGGGTTTTCAAGTACTTTATAATCAATTCTATTTTCTTTGGGAACTTTCTTGCCATTGATATCAAAGGTATTACTTGACTTTTCTTGACTACTGGAAGTCAAGTTTTTGAATAAAAAAGCTTATAAATAATAATAAAAAGTTAAAGATAACTCTTGAATTTAAATTTCTAGTTGTTTTACAGAAAGTATTTAAACTTTATTAACAAAGAAGTAAAAAAAACTTCTTATAAATATCTTTTTTGTATATAGTCAAAGAATCAATAGAAAAGTTTTTTTTTTAAAAAAGAAAAAACTTTTATATAAAATAATAAAAATAATTTATAATAATTCTAGTTATATTTAAAAAATTTTTGATATAAAATATAATATTGAAATATAATTTTAATAGTAAAATTTAAAGATATTAAAATACCTGAGAAATATTTATTATTATTATTATTATTATTATTTTGAGTACCTATAGCCAGGCTAGATTGTCAGTTTATTAATCAATTGAAAATATAGGTATATTTTTATTCAAGCAATATAATATATATTATAGTTAAACTATTATTCTAATCTAACTAACTTATTATAAGTATAAAAGTCTTTAAGTTTGGTCTTGAGGACAATATTTCACTTCACAGTGTCTTTGAGTAAAAAACCCTTCTAGTATACTACAGCAGATTATTACTGTTATATGTCAAACCAAGTTACTGGAATACAGAAAACTACAAAAGAATAGATTAAAAAAAAGGGAAGAGAGATATCTAAAAATATTTAAATAGACAACAAGAAATGAAAAAGTAAAATTAAAAAATTATTTTCAGTTTTCTCCAAAGACCTGCTTCTCAAGATCTCTTCTCAATAAGAAATACCTAATTAAGATATCTTTTCTTTTCCTAACCATCTGAGGAATTTATTTATTCTTGATATTGATTTCCTTCTTATATACTATTTGAAAAACTTATTACTTAGTGAGAGCCTTTACTTTCAGGACATACTTGGTTACAACCTTCTTTAGATATAATTTTTTATCCATCTGCAATAGAGAGGTAACTTATAATAGACCCCAGGTTCTTATGTGATCTAGTAGGAACTGGATCATATTGTTTTAGTATAATATCTTCTAGCAGCTACATCTAATTAAAGAAATTTTATTAATATGTATCTTCTATTATTCAAAAGATCAGATTTTCTAATAATCATTTTGTCTTGTAATAGTGGAAGGGTCTTAAAAGTGATGGAAATTCTCTTCGATTACAGTATTCTTCAACAACTTTTGGAAAAATGCATTTTCAATTGTAACCAATGAATTGGAACTTAGTATGGATTAGAGACCATTCAATCTTATTGCTTGACTGGGATAAAAAAGAGACCTTAATCTTGAACTTTGCCTGACTAGGATAATAGAAGAGAAAGATCTCAGCTTGAAAAAATAATAGCTTTTTCATTACCTAAGAACTTGTTGTTTGTATCTTATTGACTTCATAAAATTTGATTTGTAGATTAATTCAATTGAAGGAGTAGTATAAATACAGGATACCAATCAATTCTTTTGATCACCAATGACATCATTAAAACATATGAGATGACTAATAAGAGTTTGTTTATATTTAGCTATTAATGTGTTTCATGTCAACCAATCAAATACCAAGTAATATTAAACTATCAAAAATTCAGAATCAAATCAAGATAGGCAAAATCCTTCAAGAAAACTATGAAAAACAATAAATACTTTTAAAAAAGTATAAGACAATATATGAGAAGATGAATAATAAACCTTTCCCTGTCAATAAAACCCTTATTTCTTGTCACTTTCAGTTTTGTAAAATAATACTTCACTTGTCAGTCCTTTTACTTCTTAGAACTTTTTTGCCTTTAGTAGAGGAAGTATGTATTTGAGTCTTTTCAGATCACTAGAGACCAAGTTTTTATTCAAAGGAGCTTATAAATAAGTAAAGAAGAATAAAAGA
This sequence comes from Acaulospora colombiana, assembly GCA_910592055.1. NCBI lineage: Eukaryota > Fungi > Glomeromycota > Glomeromycetes > Diversisporales > Acaulosporaceae > Acaulospora > Acaulospora colombiana. The sequence continues at coordinate 6,606 of CAJVPT010002531.1, forward strand.
GATAAATGAAAACAAGTTTCAAGTTGTTTTAATAAAAGTATAAAGACTTTATTAGCAAGAAAGTATAAAACTTTTTGCAAACATCTTTTTGTATATAGTCAAATAATCAGCCCTTAAGAAATATTTATTATATTTAATTAATAATAATTTTAATTATAAGAAATATTTATTTCAAAATAATATTTAATTTATATTATCAAAAATATTCAATAATAAATTTTAAAAATAAAATTAAGATTTTGTCTAATTGATCAAGTTAATCTTTTAATTTAAATCCAAATAAAAAAATATAAATAATTAGAAACTACATTACAAAAAAAATAAAATAAAATTTCAAAAAATCAATTAATAAATTATATAAAAAGCATATTATAAAAAATAAAACCAATTATTAAGAATAATAGATGATTAATAAAATATTGATTTAAAATATAATATATTAAAATTTTAAATAAAAAACTCTTTTTGCTGATTTCTTAACAATATACAAAAAAAATGTCTGTAAAATTTTTTTATATTTTTGAACTAATAAAGTCTTACTACTTTCTTTAAAACAACTTGAAGAATAATTTTAAAAGTTTTTCTCCACACCCTTTTCTTTTTCTTTTTTTTTTTTTTTAACCCTCTGTCAGGTTAGTTAAGTGTGTTTTATTAAACATTGTAAGCTGTATATATTAAATAAAATGCTAAAGCTAAATTTCTAACTAACTCACTTGTTTTGGTTGTATTACCTCTCTAAGTGCAATTTTGGGAGTGATTTATCTCTCCGTTAGAGGTTCAGGTGAAGACCCTTCCAACTTCTAACATCATTGCCACAGGTTACTACTGCAGATCACTCTTTTTAGCTCTGACAGGGATCAAAACTCAACCACTTCATACCATACTTTATTCTATTTAGTAGGATTTCTTTTAACTTCTTGTCTTTGACTCTTTTTTCTTCATATATTAGTTTTTCACTAGATCGACTTTCTGTAATGTTGCTCTTTCTTTTCTGGTTTCATGAATATGATGGTCTTTCTATCATGTCATATTTGCAGATTCCTGATTTTTGTTTCCATTCAATCATCTTTTTACATTTTACATTTCATATTTTTTTTCGGAAGTGGTTTCAAACTTTTTCTTGCATCTTCGTTATTTATTTTCTTGCTTCTTTTTCAATTATCTTTCCATAACATATTAAATCCACAATTTTGATAACTAGTTCTTCCTCTATTAGTCCCATACAGAAGCTAAGTGTGTCCTGACTGGTTTCTGAGATTCTTTTTACCAGTTTTGCTATCTGTTTGTCAATCTCTCTTATTTCTATCCTGTCATCTATTCTCAAGCTTAACTCTTTCTCTTCTGATTCCATTTTTCTTTCTTTTAAGAGCCTTCTAAACTCTTTCAAGACTCTTTCTATTCCTTTTTGCCATATCTCCTTCCATAGAGTCTTATAAGTTGGGCAATCTAGCAAGTGTTTTATCGTTTCCTCTTCCTGGCCACACATAATGCATTTCACTTGCTTGTAAAGGTTTGGTCTTCTTATGGTCAACTTTGTAAGCGTTGGTAGCTCATCATTGATCAGTTTAGTGAGAAAGCTTTTATTTCATGAGCTTTTAAATGAGGTATTATATATGTGTCCCTTATTAAAGTGTTTCCATACAAGATTCCACGTGCATCTGTGATGGTCTTGGATTTGTTGATCCCATCTTTTTTCAATTCTACCTTGTGTAGTCCATTGGTAGGCTGTTACTTTGTTATTAATTTTTTTAATAGTTTGTCTTATAGGGGTATCTAGTACTATATTTTGCCATTTAATTTCTGTAATCATTTTGGATGAGATCAATTTTTTCCATTTTATCACTGGAAATCTTAGTGCTTCTTTGGCTAGAGCATTTGTCTCTTCATTATACTGGATATTAGAGTATGTCTTAACCTTGATAAGCTTAAGATCCAGCTTCTTTTTCTTTATGAGATTCAACATACATACTCACAGGGACCAGTTTTATTCTTTTAACCATCTTTTGTGGATTATTTTGAGATTTTCCTTTTTTATAGTTTTCCTCCTTGAGATACAAGCTTGATTGTCTATAAAGATTTCGATCTTGCTATCTACTGGGGCTACTAGTAGTATGATAACTATTGCTACTAGTTCTACTCTAGTGGATGAAAGCCAATACTCTATTCCAGTTTGAAACTTGCTTTCTCTTTCTGCTTCTCTTATCTATATTCATGCTGCTCCTATTCTTATATTTGTACTTCCATGGTTAATGAGGGACCCATCGGAATAGAATATTATTGATTCTTTTTTTTGCTTATTGCGATTGAGTATTTTGATCAAATGGGATTGGTAGGCACTTTCTTCAATATGATCTTTGATGGTATTTGTTTCCCAATCCTCTATCTTCACATGTAATACTCTTTTGTTCTGGATAGTTATTTGGTCACTGTATAATGTTCTACCTATTATACCTTCCAATGCTTCTTTTAAATTTGGAATTTCTAGGGATTGGGATCTTCTGATGAACTTTCTTGCATTGAGATAGGGGACCGTATGTATTTTTTCTATATTTGTTTCTATTATATATCAGTCTTCAATATTTATACCTTCTATGCAATCTTGACATCGGGTTAACTTTGATTCTTGATTTTTAATAGGACTGATATATTCAAAGTGTTTTATCTTTAGCTGTCTTGGAGTATTATCTAAAATTAATTTTCCCCAAATTATTTGTTACTATTAATATTTGCTTCTTGTAACTACCCAGGGTTTCTGGCATTTGTCAAAGTTAATATTGAGAATGGAATGTTCTGAAGTCCATTTTATCCATTCTTCTTTTCAGGATTCTATGAGTTGTTTTAATCTATTTTCTTGCATTGTCTTGATTATAGATAGGTACCATCCTGGAACAGGTCCTTTGCTTGTTTTCTGTAGTAGTGAAAGTATTCGCCAGTTTTGTAGTTCTTTTGTTTTATAATCAACAAGCTGATCTATATACATTAGTTTATTGTTTTTGAGTGATGGAATTGCTTTCTTATACTCTTCTATTGGCAGGTATTCTTTAATTGAACTGTTTCCTTGGTTCCATTCAAAAATGTCATTCCATTTTTAACTTTGAAAGGTTATGCCTATGTCCTTAGTCAGATTCAATACTTGCAGGGAGAAGTTACCTTTTCCTGAAATATTATTTAGTAAGTTATATATAAGCATATTAACAGGCTCTCAGAATCTGACTTGTGCTTACTTAAGTCTAATAATTGTTGTGGTTCCAGTTGGTCCTGGATCATTTAATCTATTGCACAATTCTATTATCTAGCTTTCTTTCTATAACATCCAAATACTCTTTAAGTTATAAATCTTGAAATGATGTATTACACTATTCGGTATTGTTCTGCATAATATGACCTTATTTTTGAACAGCTTTCTGTATGCCGTTGTTAAGATCTTGTACATCTTCCAAGATAGTATACTGTGTTGCATTCTGAATTCAATTCTTGGTTTAAGTACTCTATTCAAAATGTAAAAAGCTTGTTTATCTATTAGCTTTTTATTCTTCAGAACTCTGATAACCATATTAATTTCCTTAAGCACCCATTCTTTGAGCTCAATAGCTGTTTTTTGATTGCCTGTTCAAATCCCTAGGAACCTTGCTTATTCAGCTCTATCCAATTCTCTTACCACTTCTTTATTGACTCCTGCTTGGACTTCTTCCAGATACTGATCAGGGTTATTAATAGTAACTAGGACTGATTTATTACTATTAATTTGTGAGTTGTTTGCTTTGTAAAATATTCTTGCTTCTTTTAGTATTCTTTCTATATCTTCTTTTGATCGGGCTATCCATGTGGTATATTCATGAAGGCTATTGCCACATATCATGACTCTAACTTTCTATTATTATTTTTTTTCAAATCTGGATTCTATATGACTGACATTTTATATCCTTTTGCTTCATCATTTTGGATCTTACATAATAAAGGATTATAAAATATTCTCCACATTAAAGTTAAAATAGTTTCTCCTTGATCTATTTCATCCCATGCGATAATTGCTTCTGTTAGGTCTTTCTCATATATCATTCTAAACTCTCTATTATAAAATAGACTCATTATAATTTAAATGAAACCTTCTGGAATTTTGATTCTTTTCATGGCCTTGACTAGCATATTTAGACTGATTGTATTATATGTTTTTGCTATATCTTGAAATAGAATCCATAACTCTTTTTTGTTTTCTCTTGCTTCCTCACAGATATTGTTCAGAATTTATATTGGTTCAGCCATACTTTTTCCTGATAATCCTGCATAATTAGGTCCTCTCAGGATATTATTGCTCTTATAGATATTTTCTAGTCTATTTGTAAGGATTTTAGTGAAACACTTTCACGTGGCTTCTAGCAGCACTATTGGTCTTGTGTTGGTAAACTCATACTCCCATGGCTTTGGTTTTGCTATTGGATAAATTGACTTTGCTTCCATTTGTATAGCATAATCTCCTATTTTAAAAAGCAGTTTAGCATTTTTTTCAAGTAAAGTTTTCCTTCTGAATCTAATTTTTTTAATATTTCATAACTAATTTGTGATTTTTCTGGGGCTTTGGTATTTGGAAGTGCTCAGAGTGTTTTATTTAATTCTTCTTGAGAAATCAGTTTTAAGAGATCTTTATACCATTTTTCTTTAATGTAGTTTCTGGGACTATATTCTTCTTTCCAGTCTTTTGTTAGGCTGTTAAAGTTGGCATCTCATGTTTTAAATGCTTCTTGATAGTATTGTCTTATTTTTTTTTCTATTCCTCCTTTCTAGTTGTTATGTAGTCATTTTTTCCATTTTTGACTTTGACTCTGTTCAACACAATTTTAGTTCGCTCCCTTTCTATTAAAGAGTTTACCATTCTTCTTTGATTGTTTCACAAATCATTATACCTTTGTTCTAGGACCTTTTTAATGGCATCTTTTGTCTGTATTGCCTCGGTATTCCACAAGTTAGCTTTAGGCCTTCTATTGCATCACTTACTTCTTTTTTCAAAAGTGTCCATGATATATTTGAAATACTATATTGAACACAATAGTTTTCGATTTGATGATTGAAAGTATGTGCTATATTGTGTTTCTTGATTACTACACTAAGGACCTATAGCTTGTTTGATTCTTGTGAGGTTTGTGCTTTCTTGAGAAGTGTTTTAAGTTGAAAAGCTTGTTTATATTTGATATATTTTGGGCCATACTTGTAGTATTTTTCTTTGGCTATGGATATCTTCTTACTAGTCAGCTTATTGTGTGCTACTTTGCATATTTGTTCCTCGAAGACTTTTCATAAAGTATTTGCATAAGCTTCTCTTTTACTTTCTTCTGGTTCTTCTTTTAACAAAGGCTCTAGCATTATTCGAAACTTATAGTTTACGCTTTTTCGGAATGCTTGTCATTGTTCTAATATTGATCCTTTAATATCAATTTTCCTTTTATTTTTTATTGTGAATCAGTTGATACTATCTCTTGAGAAAAGATTGTTATTATATAATATTATTATAAGCATTGTATGGTTACTGTCTATTATTTCCTCCATATTTTGATTGTCAAAATCTAGTAATGGAATTTTGTGAGGCTTTGTGATATCCATATAAAATCTATTTGGCTACTGCTAGTAGTATCCTATCTTATTGAAATTTTGTTCTTCCCTTTCCATGTTACCTGCGTGTCTATGAAATTCCATTTATCTAGAAAGTCAAATAGTTGAATTTCTAGATGCCAAGATGGTTTGAATATTGTCCAGGAGGTAGATGCTCTATCTTTTGCAGGGTTGTATGCAGCATTGAAATCTCTTATAATTATTATGTGAAAATTCTGTCTATACTTTTCTTTGATGAAGTTTTGTACTTTTTCTTGTACCTTATTACTTTGTTTTTTGTCAGAGGAAATATAAATTTGAATAATGTATATCTTATTTCTTCTCATAAGTATGTTGATAACTATTATGTATCCTTCTGCCTTTTCTATTGATGCTATTTTCTTTTTCAGATCTGTTCTTACCAATAAGCTAACTCCTGCACTATAGGAGGTATTTTTGTTGGCACTGTGGAAGTGTTTGTACATCTCTTGGTTTTGAAAAGCCTATTTTGCCTTTGCTTTGGTTAGCTTTATTTCACATAGACTCATAATTCCAATACCTTGCTCTAATATTTCTTCTATAAGATTCTGTTGTTTTGTTTTATCGGTGATACCTCTGATGTTGTGAGTTTCAATTCTTATTACTTTTTTTTTGATATCTATATCTGCTTGTTTTTCTGTTTTTCTTTTTCTGGTAGTATTTTTCTATTTATGAATGCAATTTTTTCTATTTGGAGGAAAGTCTTGAGATCTTAATCATACTGTTGGTCCTGCATACTAATTTGCTCCTTCTATCGTGCTTTGCCCTTATTAGTTATTTGGATGTTGGGAATAGTGAGTGGATATTTCCTATCTTTCTGTAATTGAACTGGTGCTCCTTTTAGGAATAGTTGGCCCTCTGTCTAAGTGGACCTTTTTCCAGTTTGTCGATCCTTTTGTTAAGTTTTTCAATTAGTTTACATAATTGAGATACTTCAGATTCTTGGCTTGGATTCAATCGGAGGCTTCTGATTTTGTATTTTGTTGTTTGTCTCTCTTGTTAACTAGTGTTGATATCACTGTTTACTTCTTCTTCTTGACTTTGCATCTCTCTATATTAAACATGACTTCTTCTTTATCTTAGAGGTTTCCTATTGCTACCAGTAACTGGTGGATCTGGTCTTGTCATATGTCTATTAGTTCTTATATAGTAATTTTTGCTATTTCTAGTACCTATTGATGTCATACTCTGATATTCTATTTCAGTATTATTATTTGTTTTCTTTCTATGAATCTTATATCTCTGCTTTTCTTCAATTTCAGTAGAATCATTCAGTATATTTGATTCAGATGAGTTGTTTGAGTCTATAGATATTCTAAGTTATCACTGGAAATTATTTTTTGCACTCTATACAAGTCTTTAGTTCTCAATACTGATTTGTTACTGAAGAGCTTCTTTCATGTCTTTTTTATTTTCAAAGTATATTACTACATAATCTTCTGGTATTAGAGTAACCTTATTCCTTGGTATATAAGAAACTTTTGCTTTTGTATGACTAAGTGATTCAGAAATTAATTTTATAGATTTTCTCTTCACTTCATACAGTCTTAAGGAGTGTCACTTTCTTTCTTTAAGTATTTGGATTATTTTTTGATCATCTAGTTCTTTTTGAGCTATTACCAACCTTACTTGATTGGCTTTAATATTGAGTACCCAATGTTGTTCCAATTTGATATGCTCATGATGTGTGAAGAGGCAAATTCTGAATCTTTTTTGGTGAAAAGCCATATGATATTCGTAAATATTGTTTATTTCTTCATATTCTTCCATCACCTTTTTGATTGATTGTTTATTACATTTGTGTTCTGTATCCATCAATATAATATACTTTGATCTATTTTTTGCTGAAGGAAAACTTTCTGATTTGAAAAATTTTTTGTTCAAAGTATATTTTTGAAAGGCTAGGCATGTATTTCTATCTTGATCTATTCTCTTGATGGAGAAGTTTTCCTCTTCTTTTTTATTAATTGATTCTAAATATCATGCTGCATCCTCTTCTTAATTAATACAAAAAGTGATTCAGTGATTATTACTGATGAACTCAGTCTTGAAGGGATTTTGTCTCTTGGAAATACTTAGAGTTCCTTTGAGGTATTTGACTTCTTCTTTGTTGTCTCCTGATAGTATAGTTTGAAGCACTCCCAGTTTAATTGTATTTGTTTGTTTGATGAAATAAGGATTGACTATGGAACCTTGTATTCTATTACGTGTATTATAAGAAATGTTTTCTGTAATATAGGTTCCTTGAACTGATTCCTTAATTGCTTCTGCTTCTATTGATTTTGATATATTTTGGTCTTCTATTTCAACTTCTTTAATTAATAGGATTTCCTCCATTTCTATAGAAGTTGATTGAATATCTACCAGAATATTATCTGTTCCCCTGGATTTTTTTGCCTCATGACTTGTGATATGATTTCCTGTCTTGTTTGTTAAGATGTTACACACCTTATCTTCAAGCATAGGAGCTTTGAGATCTTGTTTCTTGTTTTGTCCCTTTTTCCACAGACTGATAATATATTTTCTTAATATCTGTTCTTTCGCCAAGATTTCAGGATCTATATTTAATATAGTGGCTAAGATATTATCTAATATTGAGATCACGTAGATTGCCCCTATTGGGATTTGTGGTTGGTCTCCTATTATATATTCTAGCTTATATTATAGTATTTTTGTTTTCTATAGTTCTTGTTGAGGATTATATCTGGTAGCGACGTTTCCAAGTACTTTGAGAATTTCTTGCTTACGTCGTTCCAAAATTCTAATAATATTTTGCTCTTTTTGTATCATATTGTCACATGAGGTGGATAAACTATTATGTGTATCAGGTTTTTTTGGTGTTTTGTTATTTTTCTTTATGCTGATCTATAAATACAGTACTATTTTGGATTATGTGATTGAATAATCTCTGTCAATATGCTGTTTCTTCACGTGTTTCAGTTGTAGTGCTAATCTTGTTTATCTACACATGTATTACATATTTATTGCTCTTGATATGATCTGATTGTCACATCTTACTTCTTTGTGATGTGTTGATGTATCTTGAGTTGTTGTTTTGTCATGATTAGATTATATTCACTTTTACGTGTTCATGTTCGTATAATGTGAGTTTGATAGATCAGTTGTTGTGACTGTTTACTATTGATCTTTACTATTTGATTCAAGAGATCTGGATATCCTTCTAGGTTTTTGGAGCCCTGACTTTGAACTAATTTATCAGTTTGAATTATTGATTCTGGAACCTCTCTTAGTATCTAGAAAGGTATTAATCTGCACTGGCCTGGCTAAGAGCTTTGTGAAGTTGATGTTGGATCTCAAGAAGCCTACTGTGCATCAGTTTGTCTTTGCTTTTTCTTCTTCTTTAAGCAAAACAAGGATATAAGGATATTGTTATTGACTAATCTAGTCACTTCCTTATTATCCAAAGTCAAGTATATATTGTAGAGAGGCAAGAGTTGTTGCTATTATTATCTCTCCTTGGGGTTGTTTCTTATAAAAGGTTTTTTCTTTAGAAAATTACTATAAAAGGAAATTTTCTGAAATTTTGAAGATCAGCGGAAAGAGTTTTTCTGAATTTAAGTATTCTCTGCACACCCTTTTCTTCTTATATTTTTTTTCAAATAAAAACTTGCCTTTTGATAATTAAGAAAAATCAAAAAACACTTTTTTTATCTATAGCAAAAAAGTTTTTAAAAAAAGAAAAACCAATAGTAAAGTAATAAAAATCTATCTTCTGAAACAAAGTATAACTAAAGATTTTGTATAGTAAATAAATAAATAAACAAAAGTTTAAACTTGAAAATTTTCTTCTCTACTGTTTTCTATTCTCTTAGAAATACTTATTTTTCAGAGTTTCTAAGGAATTTTATTAACCTTAATTTGACCTTGAATTTTAAAATAACACAAAATTGATATAGCTTTTATCAAAAATGATTAATTAATATAAAACACATTGATAGTAGAATGTAAACAAGTTCCTATTCATTGCATTATATATTCTGATGATATTATTGATAAAAGAAAGAGAAATCAAGGATACAAATTCTTTCACTTTTTCAAATGAAATGTAACTAAAGTATAAAAATTATAAGACTATTAGAATGAACACTAAATTTTTTAGATAGTGAAAAGATAATTATTTGTTAAAACTGAGACCTTCAACTTCTTATCATTCTAATCAGACAAAGTATATAAGAATGATTATTTTCTTATTCTAATTAGACTATAAGATTGATAAATAGAAAAATGTAAAATACTGTCCTTTTCTAGAATTAAGAATATATTTTTTTAGATATCATATAATTATATTATAATCAATGAGAATTTCTATTACTTCTTAATTTCTTTTATCATTATATAATAAAAAAATTGTTGAAAAGTCTAGCTTTTTGAATAATAAAAGATGTTTATCAATAAAATTCTTTTAACTAGACATAGTTGCAAAAAGATATTGGGAGTTATACAACATAACTAAAAAGCTATATAAGAACCTGGAATTAATCATTAATTGGTTTATTCTCTATGTGAATAGATACAGAATCAAGATAAAAATAAAGAAAGTATTAAGAAGAATACTGAATCTGAGTATAAATAAGTATTTCAGACAGCTATAAGAAAATAATCAAGATTATGAATAAATAAGTTTCTTAAATAGTTAAGAAAAAGAAGAATATCCTAGAAGAATTGACTTCTAATGAAAAGAGATTTCTAGTAAAGGACCTTTTAAGAATATAGATAGTAATGGGTTTCTAAAGTATTTAATATATAAAATTTTGTAAATTATTTATGTCTCTTTTTGAGAAACAAAATCAATAACTCTTTATTTCAATAGAGATAAAAGTCAAGAAATACTATAAATCAATGATTTGAATAATAAAGAACAATTGTGAATAGTTTTTTTATAATTATTAATTTAAAATTTTTAATATTTTCTAGTAAGGGGTATTTGACTTTTGTTTCTGCCTCTCACTTTAGAACTTATCTTTAAATATGGAGCACTTTTATTTTTATTTTTTTTTTATTTTTCTTTTTCATATAATATACTTATATACTTTTAGATAGTGTTCACAATTTTGATCCGAATCTAATTGATCTGTGAATCAGATATGAATCGGATCAGATCAAATTTCAAAATTTTTAATCCGATCGGATTCAGATCGAATCGAATTTTAAATTTACAAAATTATTGGATTCAA
>CAJVPT010002532.1:0-17421 GCA_910592055.1 Acaulospora colombiana
ATTTATCAAAATAAGTATAGGTAGCATGACATCACCATAGTTCTACTTTACTTTATTTTACAAAGGAAGGAAAACATATTTATAAGCTGATTTATAGTAAGCTTAGGAGAGTCCAATATCAACTTTTCAAGCTTCTAGCCAGGCCAATATCAGTTTATACCTTTCTAGATATTAGAAAGAACTTTATCAACAATAGTTTTTATTAATAAATCAGGAAAAACTCAAAGTTTATAAAATCCAAACAGATATTAAAGACTCACAAGAACTAAACAGTAGTGTACACTGATTTCATACATATTTGTCTAAACAATAAAACAAGTTATACAAATATGTACGTGTCAAATAAGTTAGTATCAAAACAATACAGCAAGGTTCATCGAGTATCTACAAACAAATGATCTATCTTTTATAACAAAAAAGATCAATAACTATTTTGATAAACAAAAAGATTAAAATAGGAAGAATTAATATTTTATTTGAGTAAACAACATTTCAAACAAAATAACAAACAAGTAATACCACAAATCTTACTAAATATAAACAAATAAAAAAAGAAAACAAATCAACAAATCAACAATTTATCCTCCTTTACACGTAACCAATATAACAAAGGAATGGAAAATTATATATATTACAAAGAAAAGAAAGCTCTATATCTTTAATATAATAGTCAAAATAGCTAAAAAACATAACTAGAGAAAAGAAACATGGGCTACCCAAATTATTTTCAATACTCTTATCATACAAAACAAGACTAATCAGACTTCAGAACTAGTAAAATATTTAATACTTGATAGTATTCTTGCAATGATCCTAAATATAGATTCAACTACATTTATTAAAGCTGAAGTTCTTAAACAGCATATCCTATATCTATGAAACAAGGTCAAGGAAAAGAAAAAGACCTTATGGCATTCATCCTGAAGAAAAAAGTCAGACATATTTGGGACAAGATATCACCACAAATAGTTTATTCCCATATATCTCTCAAACTTTTCTGATCAAGTGTAAGTTTATAAACTCTATAATAGGAAATTCAACCTCAGATAAGAATATCTTCTCAAATAAGGGTATGGAAGTTCAATCAACCATTGAGATTGAAATTCCCAAAAACATTAAAATCGAAATGTGTAACAAAAAACTGGAAGAAAATCTTGAAGAAAAACTTGAAATGGAAAATATTTAGGAAAAGTTGAAGGAAAAAATATAATAGAACAAATCTCCTATAATATATGAAATAGATTCAAGCAATCTAATCTAAATTTATTTTATATTACTAAAAGAGAGTAATTCAAGATTGGAATTCTTACCTCTAGAATATCAAAAGATACAGAAAAAGAATTAATAGCCTATCTCCAAGATATCCTAAGTCTATCCAAAAACATACTACTATTCAAAAAAGACTTTTTCAATAATAATGCCTGAACAACTTTTACTTTTGAAGAAGTCAAAAATGCTTTGCAATATATAGAGAAGATTACAAGAAAGAAAAAGAAAACTTTACCTTGATTCTTATATAAGCTAAAAAATGAAAAACTTCATACTCATTATTAAAAAAGAAGTTCTTCAAACAAGAGATAGCAAAGAAAAAAAACAAAATAGTGATTATTACACTAATTGATCTTGACTGCAGTTATACTTGTCAAGAAATTAAGACCACCTTATAGAAATATGGAAAGGTCTTAAATATTCATATTTACAACCACTCTCATTCTCAAAGAAGAATCAAGGCACAACTTATTCTAAATCAACAAGACTTAGAGAATAGATGGTTTATACATATTAAAATAGATACCTTTAGAGTAATTTTTACTTAATATGAACCAGATGATTATGAAGTTAATACCATTCTCAAAAATTATAACAGCTAGTCTTTATAATTGTATAGAATACATAATATCTTCATGAGACTCATAGCAAGAGAAACATAACATGCAAGGGTCAAAGTATATTATATATCAAGAAATCTATTCACTCTAAAAAAAAAGAGAATATGCAATAGTTTGTTTTACAACAATAGAAGATTTGCATAAAGCTTTGAGATAACATGTATTTATACATGGTCACAAATTCAACTAAAGTATTAGAAAATACTTTGGAAAAGAAACAATGCAAGGCAATAAAAGGACTTAAACTAAAAATAGTAATAATAATGAAGAAAAAGTCTATTCTGAAACAATACAGACCAAACAGCACTCAAGACAACTGGGTCAAGCTGACATCAGAAGCAATATCAAAGCAAGCTGATACATATTATCTGAAGAAGACTCAAAAACAAAAAGTGGCTCTAAGAAAAGGACAAACCTAGAAAGAAGGAAAAAATAAAGAAGATTCAATCCTTGAGATAACAAATATATCACTGGAACAATATAGACTTCTAAATACTTCGCTACTGATAGTAACAGAAAACCAATAAATCAGCATAATAGAAGAAGAAGTCTATACAATAAATCTGAAAGTCCTTACCTTGAAAGTAAAAGTAATCAAGACTCCCTTTATCAAATCTTGAATAATCTCAAATAATTAAATAATAAAATAAATTTTATCGAGGAGAAAACTGGTAATCAAAATAGAATAAGAGAAAAGTGATAGAACAATCACTCTTGAGATTAGTACCAGTTCAATCAAAGTATATCAGGAGAGAGTTTGATTCACAAGAGAAAATAAGCTCATCCTAAAAAAAAGATGCAATCTTGAAGGAAACAGTAGATATTAACATAACCCCTCCCAATATAACACATAACATATTACTAAATGACTTTATCAGTACAATTAAAAAGAATACTAATAATAGAATTGAAAATAAATATATATTATATAACAAGTATACTATAAATAACTTTATATTAATTGATACTATTTCAATTTAAATACATAATATTAGAGAAATTAATACCAGCCAAATTAACAAAAGTTATATAAACTTATTCAAGAACTCAACATAGATATTCTAGATATCTATAAAACTAAGCTAACAAATAAAGTAACAGAATTTGTTTTTACTTCACAAAAAACACACAAGTTTTTTTACAGTAGCAATAATAAGAAATCCAAAGGATCTAAAGTGGAACTTCTCATCAACAGAAACATTGAGAAAAAGTTGAAATTTATTAAAAAAATAGAAGACTATATAATAGAAGTCAACTTTCTATCAACAAGATGTAAACTCTTTATTTATCAAATATATCTACCATTTAAAGATAGGTTCTTAAAAGAGGAGGCAGGAACAAAAGTCAAATGTCCCTTACTAGAAAACTTTAAAATTTTTAAATTAACAGCTATAAAAAAACTACCTACAATTGTTCTTTATTATCCAAATTATTGATTTATAGCATTTTCTGACTTTTGTTCCTATTAAAGTGAAGAGCTATAAATTTTGTTCCTTAAAAAAGGATATAAGTGATCTGTGAAATTTTATATGCTAAATACTTTAGGGACCTATCATTACTACCATTAGAGAAAACTGTTAATAGATGACTATAACAACTTTTTCAGAACAAAATCCTAGACAAGTAAAGAAATTACTTTGAGATTATAATAATAGAAGATTTCAATGTAGATATTAATCCAATAGCAGATCATCCATCTATCAATAAAGAATATCAAGATACAAAAAAACTGAAATAGGTCTTTTCAACTTCTTAGAAAATTGAAACTACATAGATGTTCAGAACTCTTGGAAAGAAGATAACATTACTTTCACATGGTCAAATAATACATTATATAGTAGAATTGACTATATTTGGACATCACCAGAAATTGGTTTAAACAATATATATAAATTCAAAAATATCTTATAAAAATATTATCAAATAGGAATTATACTTTATTACTAACAAGAATGACAACAAACAATTTGCTCAAAAACCAAGTGTATAAGCAATATAGAACAAAAAGAAAGAAAATACCCAACCCAATAAATTCTATAGTAGAACCATAGAAGAAATTTAAATACTGAATAGAAAACAAATTTTTAGAAACTGATCCATGACCTTCCTGATTAAGTATAAAAAATGGTTCCCAAGAATTCAAAGAGGCCTGGCATAATTTCAAGTCAACAATTATCAAGAGTACTTACAAATATCTTAAAAAGAAAAAAATCTACTCTACTCCTAATATAAAGAGAAAATTAAAGCCTGGATCAGCAATTCCAAAGAAAAACTTTAAAGCCTATAGAGAAGTTACCAAAATCTACTTCCTTTTGAAAAAAATACAAGTCAACTGGGATACAAAAATCTTATTGGATATAAAAAAGACCATCCAGAAACTAAGAAGGCTTAATAAATTTGTCAAAGAAGAAATAGCTTCTTCTAATAATGAGAAGAAATTCCAGAGCTGTTATCAAAGATCACTAAAATAGAGCATAGTCTCAGAATAGTATATAAGAAGAAAGAAAGTTTTTATATCAGAAACCAAATTAAAGAAGCCTTAAAAAGTAGGTATGAAAATCTTAAGTTCAACCAAAAATGGATATTGAACTCAATTTTGAATCACAAGAGAACAAGAATCACATTTGATCAAGCATTAATCAAGAATCAAGAGGGGATAGAATATATAACTACTGATTTATAAACTATTAAAAACAAGGTTAAGAACTACTATAAAGAAGCTTTCAAACAAAGGAATGTTAACTTTGAAGGCTTGGATCCTTCTTAAAAAAAGGAATACCAACCTAAAGAATGGATTGATCCAACATGGTACTCACCACTAACAGAAGAAATCAAAATAGAAGAGCTTGAAGCTATTTTGCAACACCTCCCAAACAATAAGGTAGCTGATTCTTCATATATTAGTTATAAAATACTCAAACACTTAAGCATTAAAAAAAAAGAACCTTATGGTTGTTGTTCAACAAAGTTTTAAATATTGGGTGGATACCTAAGAAATAAAGAAGTAGTAATATTTACTCCATTCCTAAATCCACATCTTGAAAATGTCAACTGAGCAATACTAGACCTATTGTTCTTCTAGAAACAACTTGCAAATATTTTATCAAAATCCTCACTACTTATCTATCAAAGATATATAAACAATAAAAATCCTTAAAGATTTAAACTTTGCTGACTTGCCAGAAGAAAATACAGCAGAACCCATCTATCTACTAAATAGTATATGTAAGGAAGCTAGAAAAAAAGAGAAAGAACCATGGATTCTCTTTCAAGACACTGCTAAAGTATATAACACAATATCATTCTTTATATTTAAAAAAGCCATAGATCAGATTTGAATTCCTACAACCTTAAAGAAAATCATAATAGATCTTTTAAAGACAGAAGTTATAGCATTATTCTTTCTAATAGACTTTCTAGCTTGATAGTTGCAGGAGATAGTATAGATCAAGAAGAAATAATCTTTATACTGTTATAGAAAAATTTTTATAATTCATTGTTATATAAAATCTAAAATAACATTGATCTGGATTATACTATAGAAGAAAAATAATTACCCAACTTCGATAAACCTGAGGAGAAGGTCAAGCTCTCCTTAAAACAGGTAGTGATAGCTTATATAGACAACACAACAGGAATTGTCAAATTCAAGAAAAACTTGGAAAGTATTTTGAAAGAAGCACAAATAACTTGTAAATTAATACAACAAAGTCAATTATTCTTATCATTAATTGAAATTCTCAAGATTCTGAAAGAATTCAAGTTGAGACAAAGAATATTATGGTTAACAAAATTGATAAAAAAGATCAGATCAGATTCCTTGATATCTGGTTGAAATCAAAACAGAAAAGTTAGAATATAATTGATCTAATAAAATCATAAATTAGTTGGTAGTTTAGACAATATCTAACAAGAAGTTGACAAAAAAATATATTTATTATGTTATCAATAGAATGCTGATTTCCAGAATAGAATATAGAATACAATATATATATCTTAATAAGAAGACATGTGATAAATTCATAGCTATGTTCAGAAAGGTTTTCAAAAACAAAGCACTAATCTGTAGAACAGTATCAAATAGTTGCATCTATAACAAACAAATATACAGTCTAAAAAGCATCTGAAAAATATAATTGGAAAGCCATATATCAGCACTATTCTATTAGCTTAACAACAATGAGACCTTTAATTTGACCACTATAATTTGATTGAAATAGAGCCAGATTAAAAACTAGGAACCTGAAAATATCTTAGATAATTTTATGAACTTTTACAAGATAATCAAAGGAAACCTGGCAGTTGTAATATTGGTCCTGATCAAAGACCTATAAATTATCTTTCAAAGTTGAAAATGGAAGAAAACCTATAATTATCAGGAAGATATCTATCTATTAAGTCAATACTACAAAATAATAAAGAATATGAAAAAACCATTCTATCATTCATAAGTACAAGATTATATTCCTAGATTAAATCATCAATTCAACTATAATGACACTTAAGAAATGGAGAACAATTTAGATTCTCTTTAGCAAATGCAAAGGTCCAATCTCTTCTTGATACAAAAAAGTCTGAGAAAAAGTGATAGAAAATCATGACCTTTTAAGAAAGTTATTACATAAACTAGACTGGACAGACTACAATATTCAAACTGAAGCTTTCCTATTATATCTAGATAGAAGAAAAACATATTGAGCAGTCTACTTTAACTTTTCAATGGATATATTGGAAAAGATATCATTTTTGAATAACAAAATTCAGTTTGCTCGATACTAGTTGATATACAACTAGGGATCACAACAGATTGAATCAGATTGGATTTTAGATAAATCTGATTTGAATTTGATCAGATCGGTTTTTATTTGATTCATCTGTATCTGAACAAATTTATTTTTATTTGATTCATATCTATTTGATTAATCTGATATTTTTTTAATTGTGTTTCTTTTTTTTTTTTTATTCGTTTTTCCTTACCTAATATTTTTATGCTATCTTTAGATTTTATTTATAAACATTTAGTTAATAGTTACATTTTTAATATTTATAATTTATTACAATTCACAACCATTTTCTTCTAAATTAAAATATACACCTGTATAATTTAAATTTTCTGCAATACTCTATTACCTGATTTTTTTATTGATTCTTTCAGTACTAGCAAAGCAGAGGAATCTTGTTGCAATTGCTCTTATTGATACTTTATATATTTTTCTTTTTCAGTTTCTTTTTTATATTTTTTAATTACTGTTACTGTTTTTTTTTTATCAGGTTTTGTAATAAATCACTAATTACACCTTATTTTATCAAAACAGTTGTGCCATATAACTTATGTTTTGACTAGCAAAAAAGAGTATTGCCTTGTATAAAAATTTAAATAAAAACTTGATATTTTATATTTTAAACTTTTTTATTATTTTTATAAAAATACCTGTCATCTCTACTTTTATTCTCTATTTAGCCATATAGAAGTTGCTTCCATTGAAATCTTTTTCTTGACAAGTAAATTCTGGATCACTTGGAGTGAATTCCTTTCAAACAGCTAGCTATAATTGCATGGTCTAGGAAATTTGTATCAGTATGAGTAAATTTGCTATACCTCTAGAATACATATGCTTCATATAAACCAAAGGGATGATTAAGTTTGATTTCTTTTTTGATATAAAAAATTGAGATATCTTTTTTGACTGTTTCATATTTGTTTCCATTTAACCTTGGAAGTTCATACTCAGCAATTTTTGCTATATACTTGAAGTCATATCAGTAGAAAAAATATTCATTGCATAATTAAACAGAAGGCTGTTTATTACAATAACTTTTTCTTTATACAGATACTATAGACTTGTTCCTTGTAACTCTTTTGATATATTGAAAACATATGTAAAAATTCTACATTTCCTTATCAACAGATATCTAAAACTTGTTATCAATACTACTTAAGTATGAAATTAAATATATATGAATTTTATATACCCAGTAGTTACCAATGCTTTTTGATTAAGTTTTAATATACCATCGGATTGGGTAACTCTTCTTCGTAGTTGGAACATTTTCAGCACTGTACCTTGCATAATATTTAAAACTTTGGATCCAATCTGATTATGATATACAGCAAGCATCATCTTGTCAGAATCTTTGTCTTGAATTATAATTTTCTTATTTTTTTTTATTATATTTGATAGATAGAAGGCTATATCAATAACTTGTATATATTAAAACAATAGATTTACTTTTTGTACATCAACTTTTTTTGATTTTTTTCATTATATTCAGGTAGGAGCAAGAAATATCATTTTTATGTTATAGGTATTAGCAAAGTGTTTTTGTATTATTAGATTCTTCCTTACCTGAAAATATAAAAGTGTTAACTAGGTTTTTTATTATTAAAACTATTTGAATTTATAAAATTTTTATATGTTTTTATTTTATTTTTTTCAATTTATCAATATCTACTTTTAAAGCAGCTACAGTTTCTACATAATCAGTATGGCAAAATCTCAGGAATCTCACAAATTCTCTTCATCAATTTTTCTATTTTTTTATTAGTATTAATAAAATATATATAGCAAGTACATATACTTCGATATATTTACATTTGAAAAAGAATCAATATTAGGGTTAGACACAGCTAGGCGAACACTTGTTAATTTAATGGAAGAACTTTGCAAACAGGCACATACTTCTTAGGGTTATTGTTTTTCAATAATACAAGAAAATACAGAATAGCAGTATAAATTTCTATATATATTTAAAAAACAGGTATTAGCTATATATATACATGTACAACTTGCCAGTATAACAGGGAATTGATAGTCTAGTTGCAAGTTAAATTGTCAACAATCCAACTTACAACTATACAAATGCTTGCTTAAATGTTTTTAAGAGCTCTGCTTTAGTCCAGGATTTTTCATTGGAGGTAGTAGCGGTGATATAATAGATTTAAGCTTGCCTAGTATTTTATTGACAAAATTTAATATATTTATTCAGAGTTTTTCAATGGAGGCAATATTGAACTTTATTAACAGCAGCTAATTGTACTTTTATGAGGCCAGCCTACAAGTATTAGTCTAAAGTTTCCCACTGCAGGCAACTTTATAGACTTGTTAGGTAAAAGACTCTTTGTTTTTGGTTCCTCAATTTGATCGATTTACTCACCATTAGTTTTGATCTATTTCTGTTTCTTCGAAACATATATCACATTACCTGTACCAGTGTTTTTGAAATAAATATAAGGTACAGTAGCAGCAAAATATCGAATGCCTTGTACTCACTTACCTATAAATATGATAGAAACAGTGAATCAATATAAAGGTTTGGTTGATAATTAAGGTGTCAGGTTATTTAGTCAATAAAATATACCAGTTAAAGTAGTCAAAAAAGGTACCAGTTTATTTAGTCAAAAAAGAAAGAACTGAGTATACAGTTGTAGCAAAAGGTAAGGCAGTTAATGTAATAGCTGTAAAAATATTAACAAGTGATAAAAATATATATTCAATTATAGTTATGTGATAACAGGCAGCTGTATATATTTAAATAAAATCGATCATTTAGTCAATATATAAAGAGGTATATATATTTTCTTGAAAACTAGCAAGAAGTAGGAAAAAAATTTTGCAAATAAAAAAAAAATTCCTAGGCAAGATATCTGACAGTAGGGATGATAAAATAATAAAAGTAAAAGAAAGCAAGATAAAAAATTAACAAAAAAATCAAAAAAAGTTTTTTTTTAATTATTATTCAATCATATTTCTCTATTATAGATTACATTTATATCAATCAATTTTTAATAATTACTATCTATCCAAACAATTGCATCAATTGGTCTATATCAATATTATATTAGATACTATAGTAGCATTATTATATAAGTGCTATAACATATAGATTGCTTGTTTCATTAAAATTTTTTTTTTACCTTAGAAAAAGTCTAAACAATAAATTTTATTTTGACAATATATTGTGATTAAATTTATATTTGATTAGTGTGTTCAAGTGGAATTGCTTTTAAAAGAACAATATCCAAAGAAAGAATTAAAGAAATGGTTTATAATAAAGAAATATTCAAGAAAAGATTCACCAAGAATCCTTTAAATAGTGTTACACAATATTTCACAAGAAATATGGTTCATTTAGAAAAAGTTTATTAATAAATTAAGAAAACTAGGACAATTCCTTTAGTCTTAAAATCAAAAGAAGATATCCAATTTTTTAAAAGAAAAGTGAAGTTATTCCTAAACTTCCAAAGTCAAGTGAAGCTATCTACAAACTTATCTTACTTTTGAATGAATTATGACTGCTTATATTACTTGTAAAAATGGATCATTTGGACCACTTGGGCCTCTTAGGCCTCCTGGGCTGCCTGATCTATAATAAATTATGTCATGTATTATATTTGATAAAGTGATCTACGCTAATCAAGTACCAATAAGAATATCAAAGAATATTAAAGAAATAATTATAAATAAATAGATAAAATTAGAAATAGAATGAATATCATGACTAAAAATAACTATCCAATGGTATTAGAGACTATTTTTATTACACTTTCCCTTCCTTAAAAAACAAAGTCCTTTGAGTCAAGTTTCCTTACATATGGAATAAAATTATTTCATAAATTTCATTAATCATCCCAAATAGATAGTTTATGGACAAAAACTTTATTTGATAAATTTGATTTGAATTATCTTAAAAGATTTCATAGGTGTGCTTAGTTGTACAATAATAATGGTAAGAATTTTGAAGTGGATTTTTCTGAAGATACTATTGTTACAATTGTTTGGGATCCTGGATAGTATTCAATAGTTTTCTCAAATAATATAAATTGATCAGAGTGGCTATACAATTAGATTGTTGCATATGTGACTTGATTTCCAAAAGAGTATTTTTGATACTATCCTTTACTGGGGCAATAGGGTTGTATGGAAGTTTATACTGATTTGAAGTTTCATCTAAAATAAATAACATATCTATTTTGAGTAAGTCCAGTTTTCCTATAACTAATTGTTAATAGTGGAATTTGAAAATTTTTGGTAGGAATTTTTCCATGTATACATCCCTTAAATATATTTTAAGATTGTATTATTGATGATCAATCCATCCCAATTTAGTTTAATATATAGTTTGTCCAACTAATTATTAGTTCCTGTTCAATATTAAATAGATAGTTTTAATGAATGGTTTATCACCAATTTCCATATTTTATTCTCAATTTCCTTGAAAATATCATGTGTCAGTAAACTTGAGCATGCTATTGAACATCTTAATCCAGTGGTCAGTTATATCATATTGATGCAAGAGAAAATGAAATTTCTTGATCATGCTTTACTTCACTGTCATTGTTTAAAATACAAAGAAGAATTGACCTCCCTTCAGACTGAACTTTCCATACTTCGTGAGCAATTTAGAGCTCAGAGAGATACCTTGTGATGACTTTATCTTCGTGATTAAGAAGCTATGGTCCAATATCAACAATGAATAATTTCGCTCCTTCAAGTAAACTCAAAATAGTTGGCTTTGGAGCCTCCTCAACAGTTGGTGGTACATTCAGAAATTCAAGTATTTTGTTTCCATATAAAAGAATTACAGGTTCAACTAATTTAAACAAATATTCTTCCAGATTCATATTTCTCCAGAGCCATCAGTAAGTGGTAAGTGAGTTTAATCAGTCTTCCTT
Source organism: Acaulospora colombiana (assembly GCA_910592055.1). Lineage (NCBI taxonomy): Eukaryota > Fungi > Glomeromycota > Glomeromycetes > Diversisporales > Acaulosporaceae > Acaulospora > Acaulospora colombiana. The sequence continues at coordinate 11,563 of CAJVPT010002532.1, forward strand.
CCTGAAGTATTTCCCTAGTTTGACAATCCTTACATTTGGATCAAAGATCAACTTATGATCCTAATCCTCCTCAAGTTTCAAATGATATGTTTTTCCAGAAAGTGAAATCAAATAATTAATTTTGCTATTTGTTTTTTAATAAAAATTTCTTTTATTACTTGATATTAAAATATTTTATTATCACTGTGATGTTTTGTGGACCGGTAACTTGTGATATGAGGTAATGCTCTAAGAACCCTTATTCCATATTTGTATTTTTCACTCATAATAGATATTATGTATCCCAACACTTTCACATAATTGTTATGACCATCCAATTATGTTGTCATATTCAAAAAAGACAAATTAATAAACTAAGATAAGAGAAACTATAATTAAATAAATAAAATATGACATAATAAAGAAGAAAAAAACTAAAATAAATAACTTTTTAAATGCTATAGCCTCAAACATTACCTTGTACTTGATGCTACATAGTTGACTAGCTCGAAGGTATATGTCATAGGTTTCTCACATTTCCAGGGAATCAAGGTTATCTACAGTTATATATATGGATTCAATAAGTCACTTAGTACAAATATGAATATATATAATAACTAATACTAATAATGTTTTTATTTTTTCTATAATACATAATGTTCTATAACTATATAATAATACTCAGCTTCCAAATTGGTCATTCATTTTATCTTTTCAATCGATCAGTATTCACTGTCCTTTTGAGTACTTTATCCTTCATATTCCTTAATTTATATACTCCTAGTATGATAATGTTGTGAATATAATATGGTTCTATTTATTTTTTCCTAAATTTATTATCATGTATCTTTGCTTTTGCTAATTCATATAATAAAATTTTGTCTCCTATATTGAATTTTTGAACTTTGATTCCTTGATCATGATATTGTTTTTGTTTATCCTATGCCTTTTCAATATTTTGTTGTGCACTAAACCTTAGATTATCAAGATTACTAGTAATAAATTCAATATATCACTATAATTATTGATCCAACATATTATTAGATTCCTGTTTGTTATCCTGAAAATCAATAGATAACCTTGCTTTATAACCATAAAGTAGCTTGAATGATAAATATTTAGTAGTATAATTTTGAATAAAGCAATAAGTAAATAGTGTTGAGTTTAGAAAAGTATTCTATGTATCACTATAATCACTATCATATTTAGCCAGAGTGTTACAGAAGGTTTTGTTAAATCATTCAGTTAATCTATTGGTTTATGGATAGTAAGCAGCTGAAAGTTGGTGATAAATAGTCATTAATTTGTATAAAGCATTTATTAACTCATTAACAAATGATATTTCTTGATCAGATAGGAGAACTTTAGAGCATTCATATCAACATACTGTATAATATCCTCATACAGTATATAAATTTTACAATGATAGTAGCTTTGGTATTCTTAAGAGCTTTTGCTTCAGGCCTCTTGATAAGATATTCAATAGCTATAACAATATATTGGTTGTCTTGAGAAGTTATTGACAAAGATCCAATAATGTCAATTTCTATATGGTCAAAAGGTTGTCCAACAGGTAATGATGGGTCCCTAAAGTATTTAGCATATAAAATTTCACAGATTACTTATGTCTTTTTTTGAGGAACAAAATTCATAACTCTTCACTTTAATAGGAACAAAAGTCAGAAAATGCTATAAATAAATAATTTAGATAGTGGAGAACAATTGTGGGTAATTTTTTTATAGTTATTAATTTAAAAATTTTAATTTTTCCTAGTAAGGGCTATTTGACTTATGTCCCTACCTCCCCCTTTAAAAACCCATCTTTACCAACAGGTATAAGGTAAAGTTTCTCATGTGGTATAGAGACTTCTTATTGCTGGTAAGTATCACAACTTTTGATATATTTAACAATAATTTTATACTAATTAGGTCAATAATGTTGACTCCTTGCTCGATTATAGGTTGCTTCAATTCCAAAATGTTCAATAAGAATGTTTCCATGAAGATTGTGTAAGATTGATTTCAGTTCAATTACCTTAATAACTTTAAATGATTTCATTGAATTTTTAATATTGCATCAGAATAGTGTGTAGTATTGAGTAAGATAATATATTATTTGTTTTTTGAAAAAGATTATTTCCTTTGTTATTAAGTTCAAAGATAGTTTTCCAGTAGAGAGATAGGTATATAGTTGCTAATGGATTTTTAAATTCATGATTATATTTATTTAGAGAAACTATATTTTAGACAAACTACTTATCTATTTATTAAATTACAAAAAATCATACTGATGAAAATTCTTGCTATCTGCTAAATACAATTTTGAGAAACCAGTATACTCGAAGTATCACTGATATTTCATTCTTTAAGAAACATAGAAACAAAAAAAAATAGAGAAGGTTTGTATTACAATAATACTTGAATATAATGTGGGTTTGAATTGAAATGTTAATTAATAAAAATCCCTAAAAAACTAGTTAATAAAAATGAAAAATATTGTGTTCAAGAACCTGAAAAGTTGTATATTGAAAAGGATTAAGTAATAATCTATGTATATGTATTTCTTTGCTTTCTGATAATATCAATACTATTAGTAAGTTTAAAAAGAAACTTGTAGTTAATAGGCTGATTACTGTATAACTCATACAGAAGAAAGAAACTTTTATTTAAGTCTATATTGTTCTGTATTTTTATAAGATGTGCTTATCACTAATGTACTTAGAATAAAGATATAGGTATAGTTGCCCATATTATCTTATAATAACTCTCAGTAATATCTATTTGTTAGCTTGTTGATCCTTTCAGATAGTATTGTAAACTTCTAAATCAAGTACTGGTATTACTTAATTTAACTTTACCTAAAGTTGCTTCCATATTGTGAAAAATTCTTCTATGTCTCTTTAATGAAATTACTCTCCAGTCAAGTTTTAATTATACAGTATATGGGAGTAAACTATTTTTGTTAAATAGGAAGGAAAAATTCTTTAAAGCAGTTATTTGTACAATTAATTTGATGAGTAGATGGTAAATAGGAATTCTTTCTGATGTTGTCTAAGTGATTGTTATATATTTCAAAATGAGAGGATTTTTATCATAAAGAGAGAAGGTGTTGTGAATAATAGTATATATGTACTATATATAGTTATGTGAGTCAATTCAATATAGTACATTTTACTTTGCCATGGTATAGTTCTCATCCTAATATAGTAAAAGTCAAGAGATATTTGCTAGACCTCTTTGTCTTAAGAATTGAGTTAAACAGTCTAATAACTATGGATTTTTTTCTTTTTTTCAGATGAAAGTCAATAATATAGTGGTGAGCAATATTCAGTATTCATTTGTATCAACATCTATATGATTTATTATAGATTTCAGGTTCTTATAGGACTAAGAAAATGCATTCAGACATATAATAAAAGCTTGTTTATATCCTTGTATTGATATTATTCTACTAAATTAATCAAATTATAAGAAACTTTGTATTACTTAAAATTCAGGGTTAAACTGAAATAGGCAAAATTCTCTAAAAAAAATCTAGAAAGAGCAATACTAAAGTCAATATAAGTAACAAAAAAAGTGAGTAAAATGTGTTCATAATAGCTCTTTCATCACATTCCTAGCTCTATAATAAGTTAAATAGATAGTGAAATATCAGTTTTTTTTTTTTTCAAAACTTTCTAGCCATAGGTAAAAAAAGTGTTTTATGACTGTTTAAGTTACTAGTGGTCATATTTTTATATAAAAAGAATATAGATAAGAGGGAAGGAGATAGTGGTGACTTCTGAGAAGCTTCTCAGATTGATTTAAGGAAAGTAATAAGACTTTATTTGTATGAAAGTATAAAAAGTTTTTTGTGAATATCTTTTTTGTATATGGTCAGAAAATCAATAGAAAGAGTTAATAAAACAAATGTTTTATTTATATATAATATTATATTAAATTATTAAATATTATTTATTTAATTTATTGTTTATTTGAAGGTTTCTAATTAATTTTTTTGCTTTTATTTATCAATATAACAATCAATTGTTTTTTATATTATTTTAATATATATATTTTTTAAATTTATATATTAAATAAATAATTATTAATTAAATAGTAAAGTTTTTTTTCTTAACTATCTATTTATAAAATTAAAAGCTTATTATAGATTAAGCTTGTTAAAAAACTTTTATTTTTATTATATTTGAAAGATATATAAAAGATCTTATATAAATTAAACTGGTTTTAAAAATTAATTAATTAATTTTTTTATTTTGTTAAGTTTAAAGATTTTAAATTTATTTTTACTATATATTATTTAATTTAAACTAATTTTTTATTTATTTATTATTTATTTTTTTTTAACTTTTTATTAAATTAATTATTATTTTTTTTTTTTGAGTATCTGTAATCAAGCTAAATTATCATCAGTTTATTAATCAATTGAAAATATAAGTACATTTTTATTCAAGCAGCATGATATATACTATAGCTAAATGATTATTCTAATCTAACTAACTCATCGTAAGCATAAAAGCCTCTAAGTTTGATTTTAGGAACAATATTTTACTCCGGAATGTCTTTGGGTGAAAACTCTTCTAGTATATTGCATTATTACTAGCAGATTGTCATTGCTGTATGTCTGACCAAACTATTGGAATACAGGAAACTACAAAAGTATAGATTGAAAAAAGAAGAGAGGGGGATATCTAAAAATGTTTAAGCAGACAATAAGAAAATGAAAAAGTAAAAATTGAAAAAAATATTTCCAGCTTCCTTCTAAGACCTACTTCTCAAGACCTCTTCTCAATAAAAAATATCCAATTAAAATATCCTTTCTTTTCCTGACTGTCTGAGAAACTTATCTATTTTTGATCTTGATTTTCTTTTTGTATACTATCTGAAAAGGCTTATTACCTATTGGAAGTCTTTAGTTCCAGGATACACTTGGTTCCAACCTTCTTTGGGCAGTAATTTTTTATTCATCTGTGATAGAAAAATGACTTATAATGGATCTCAGGTTCTTATGTGATCTAGTAAGGACTAGGTTATATTGTTTTAATATGATATCTTTTAGCAGCCACATCTAATTAAAGAAATTTTATTGGTATAAATCTTCCATTATCCAAAAGGCTGGATTCCTCAATAATTCTTTTGCCTTGTAATAGTAGGAGGGTCTCAAGAGTGATGTGGATCCTTGTCGATTATGATATTCTTCAACAACTTTTGAGAAAATGCATTCTCAATTGTAATCAAAGGGTTGAAGTTTAGCGTGGACTAAAGACTGTCAGTCTTATTGTCTGACTGGGATAAAAAGGAGACCTTAGTCTTGAATTTTGCCTAACTAGAATGATAAAAGAGAAAGATCTCAGCTTGAATAAATAGTAGCTTTTTCATTACCTGGGAACTTGTTGCTTATATCTTATTGGTCTCATGGAACTTGATCTGTAGATTAATCTAATTGGAGGCAGGGTGAATACAAGGTACTAATTAACTCTTTTTATCACCAATGACATCATCAGAATATGTAAGGTGACCAATAGACGTTTGTTTATATTCTGTTACTAATGTATTTGTCAACCAATTAGATACCAGGTGACATTGTGCTATCAAAAATTTAGGATCAAACTGAGGTAGGTAAAATCCCTCAAGAAAAATATGAAAAACAGTAGACTCTTTAAGAGAATACAAGACAGTACATGAGAAGGTGAATAATAAGTTTTTTCTGCCAACAAAACTTCTATTTCTTGTCACTTCTAGCTCTGTAAGATAATACTCCACTTGTCAGTCTTTTTACTTTCTAGAACCTTCTTGCCCTTAGTAGAGAAAGTGTGTACTTGAGTCTTTTCAGGTCACTAGAGGCTCAAGTTTTTATTTAAAGGAGTTTATAAACAAGTA